>JABFPO010000077.1:0-12531 GCA_022817385.1 Macroteleia sp. ZL-2020
CTGCTCAACCTCGAGCGGTACCTCGAGAACCGCTGTACCCTTGAGCTGCAAGTGATATTCTGAGTATATTATTTAGTGTGAACATTTGATAATCGAACATTGTACTGAGAATATCGTAGATTATCTTTAATATCCTGGGAACATTGCGATGATCGCATAATAATATTCTAGGTATCATCGCATAATATTATGTGCTCATAGGGTAATGAAGAATCCAATGTGGCTACAATTTTGATATTTTAAATGTTGTCATAGAAGTTCATATAAATTTCTTTCGCGAAATTGTGAGAATTAATAATATAGCTTATTAAAACTTTTCATAACTTCTTTTCATGACTTTTCATGACAGATCATACGAGTTTATACATATTTTTTGTAATAATAAAATGCATTGGAAATCATGAAAATTCAGAACACAATTTCATAACACTGTTATGGCATCTCTATTGCAAAAACCGTACTTTTTCATAACTCATCGATTTTAAACGTGATTTCTCATGATATCCAATGAAGCTTTAAGCAGGGAATAATTTATTTTGTCAATTATAATATAAGAACAAAGAAATTGCTAATTTTTCAAATCACATAATATTTTTTATATGAAAATAAAGTTCAAATTTATCGGGAAAATATCCAACGTGGAAAAAAATAGTAAGGCAACTTAGGGCAAAACGCAAGCAAGCGTCTGGCAAGTCTCGCAATAGTATAGTACGAGTTTGACAAACTGTCTGGCAATAGTACAGTATGCAGTCTGGATGATAAGTGTGACCCAGCCCCCGCTATAGTTTTTGCCATATCGGTTCCAGCTTATGGCCTTACCATTGCAAACTTTCAGGCATAAGTATAGCAAAAGTATAATATTAGTATGGCATTAGTATTACATTAGTATGATATTGGTATGGCATTGGAACTTTGACTTTGAACTTGACGTTAAATTGGGCTGGCATAAGTGTGACATTGATATGGCATTGTATAATATAAGTATGATATAAGTATGGTATTGGTATGGCATCAGTTTCGCTCGCGCGCAACATCCATTCTACTTGCCATATCACTGAAAAATATAATAAATTTTGTATAACATAAATTTGGAATATTTTCTGAATATCAGAGCAGATTTAGAAATGCTTGTTCAATAACCGATATTACTGTGGTAATAAAGATTACTTTTGATAATTTAATTAGCCTAGCTGCACGCAAAAGGAGGACTCAGCATCATTAATAATGATGTTTGATGTTAAAGAGGATTTACTATAGAACCTTGGAGTTGCATTTTCCTAACATAAAGACAGATCAGTATTTGAATGAATAATAATATATATGTAATTTAATAAAAGGGATAGTTGTAATTATGTGTATCAATTTAATTGTTCCCAAATTAAACAAGATTTTGGTAATTACCTATGCTTGATTTTGTGCGAAAACCCTTGTGGTATTGTTGCTAGTTCATTGATAGAAATTCAAATAGCTTGAGTAACTGAAACACGTATATTTGAAACAAGTATTATTGTTCCTACACGGAGAAAAATTAATCAGAAATATTACTATAAATATTTAGAAAATGTTCATATGTCAAGCTTTAGAAAAACTGTTGAAGTAATGCAAGAAAAATTACTATAAAAATAATAAATTTTATTCCAATTATTAGAACATCTATTATATTTATAATAAATCTTCTTGAATCATTTCAACATTTTTCCTAAAGTCTGACTTATATGATCAGTTTATGAAAATTTATAGTAAAATTTCTATTAAATTTTTCTCCTTGTACTGTAAACATAGATTCAGTCACTGTAAACTTTATTTCTTGGAACTATATTCAACGCTATTCTATTTTATAGCTGTTTTAGGAATTAGTTTGAAATATACAGATAAAACCATACCCCAACAGAACATGGTAGATTGAAAGCAGAAAATAGATAGATTATACGTACATGGAAGATTGAAATGTCCACACGGTTAGGTAGAAATTAGCTATATCAAACGTAATTTACGTCACTTACCTATAACATAGCTAATTTCTACGTAACCGTGCGGACATTTCAACATTCCATATAGGTATAATCTATTAACCTTCTACTTTCAATCTACCAATGTTCTGTTGGGGTTGTGACACGCATGCGATTCAAATGTAACTTATTGGTGACACTTTCGTGATATCACTGTGATATCACTGTGATTTCTTAGGATGACTGGGTGGTATCTAGCAGTACTTGGTTGGCTTTTCTAACACGCAACTGCACGACGCGTTCAATGACGTTCAGTTCGCGGCGGTTTTATGTGGATATTCAATCTATATATGTCGTTGGTGTCGTATTTGTACACTACATCTCGTCGCGCTTCCCGGGTACAATATTTGTTCATTCGCATTGAATCAAAACGCCAGTTGACGGATGTGTTGTATGAAGTTGAGTCATGTGACAATTCAGGCTTTTTATTTCAAGGTTAGGTTTCCGTTTTCGCAATGCTTAATTTGTACAACAAAAATACATTTGAATCGAAAGATTGTTTTATTTCATATTATTAGTCCTTTCTTTCTAAATTGCCTTCCTTTCGTAACTTAAATGTTTAGTTTCGAATACAAAGAACAATGCAAACAATACATAATTCTGCATTAAAAGTAAATAAACGAATTATGTAAATTAGCTGCCCAGTGAAGAACCCTGTTTACATAAAAGTTAAATACATTGTATATATGGTAATTACATCAAATTTACATCAAATTTACTTCAATCTGGCTATCAGGGTACGTTCATACCCTCACCTCAAATTAAAAAGTAAATTTTAAACCTTGTAACTTTGCATAGAAGTGTCGTACAAATAATTGTTTCATCACAGAACTCCTACTTGTGGCGTAGAATCCGAATATTCAATAAAAAAAGAGGGTTCCCATTTAAGATTTCAAAGTTGCACCCTCCCCCGATCCCAGGGAAAGTGGGGGCGGGCTCATTTTTGCAGAATTAATTTACCCCCTGAAAAATAATAAACTTTTATTTGAAACATTTTTTTCTGCGACGCGTTGTTTTGAAGATATTCTCATTTTCCACTTTAAATGGACCACCCTGTATATACCTATATTTATATATACTTATTTCTTTAACTGTATGGATGGAAGACTGTATGATTTTACATGACATAGTATGCACCGTATCCGTAAGCTCAGTTGTTTTATAACAAACCAACTGTCAAAAACAGTTAAACTTGTATTGCAACGTGGAAATGTCCGCCTATCGCACCGCTGCAGTAACGTTGCGGCACCGTTTAGCAACGTTTGGGTAATGTCGTAACAACTTTGTAGCAACGTTGCAGTAACGTTGTGTAACATTGCAGAAATGTTGCTGCAACGTTGCACTTCTTGAATTTGAAAAGCGCATTTAACATTTATTAATTGCAACGTTGCGGTAAAGTTACTGCAATGTTATGCAACATCACTGCAACGTTGCACAACGTTACCACAATGCTGCGCTAGACGCACAATTACAAGTTGTGACAACGTAGCAGTTTTATTGGGGAAGTAAATTTAACATGGTGACCGTGTGCTTGAAAAATCTGCAGGTTAACGAATAAGTTTCCTCTCTGTAGTTAGGTTAAGCGAGATCGATTCCCCGCGACGTCTCGGAATTTTTGACTAGACTCAATTTTAAGTGACTGAAAAGAGTTGTAGTAAAACTTCGAAGTTACGGTTCGTACAAAATGTTTACCAGGGCTGTTCGATAATATCATTCAAAATTATCATCCAATATTTCCATGAAAAATGTAAATGTCAAAATCGCATGCGATATTTAAATTTTTTATTTATATATGAATGTCACATGCAAAAGTTACGTGTTAAAATCTCATGCCACAATCTAATGTAAACTGTACATGTATAAACCACATACGAAATATCCATGAAACATTATAAAACACATATATTGTCATATGGACGGGGAAGCAATTCAAAGTGGAATTTGCGCAATGCTGTCATTTTTGCTTGCATTATCGGTGCATTATCCTGATTACAGAGGACATTTGTTCTATTTTTGAGCTAATTTTGTTTCAGTTTCTTCCTTTGAACTTCCTTTCAATTGCATAAAGATAAAATAAAGTTACTATTTCTTATTTATGTAATTTAATTTATTCATCTTATACATCTTTCAGGTTTCAAAAAATAAAAATGTATACAAAGAATATTTATGTATTATTGTAAAATTGAAATATATTTTTATAATTACTGTATTAATATAAACATCATGTTTATTTAATAAATCTATATTAATTAATGTAATACCTTATTTTTACTATCTTGTATAAAAATTAGAGATATCAAAGTATTCAATGGAATACGCAATAATATTTATACGTATCCTATTTAATGCCTATTAAGAAGATAATTATTGTCACTTAAAGAATTCACTGTTTCAATAATTTTTTCAGTCTGCGTATGAAAGAGGGCTATATTATTCTGTTATTTAGTGAAGCGCGCTTCGTGCACATATTAAAAAAATTATGTAATTGCTACAAGACACAATATCGTCTATGATTTGCCGCAAATCACAGTCGTTTAAAATTATCTACTATCGTACCTTGTACTGGCACACGCAGAAAAATAATACATGAAATATTACCGAACTTTTCACTAACCGAAGGACTTAAGGCTAACATGGCGAAAAATTACTGAACAGTTTTCTCGAATTTTTCTCGAATATTCGGTACTTTTTATCAACATTTCGGTAAAAAGTATCTAATAATTCATTGATTTTTGGCCATTTTCTACTTATGTCCTTCAACTACTGAAAAGTTCGGTAATATTGAATGACATTTTTTCTGCGTGCATAGATATTATAAGTAGTATATACAAACTAGCGGAGAAAAATGCATCGCTTTATCAGAGTCAAAACTGAACATTTCTCAAAGTGAGGACTGTATACAAAGTAAGTACACATCTTTGTACTGCGCATTGAAATCAAAATCCGAGTAAAACATGGGGGGATATAACCCTTGTCTTCAGTTGAAGCTAATAGAAAGTATTTTATTTCACCCCCTGACGAAGTTACATCTCCTAATAGGTGGATATTTTTTGAAGACCAATAAAAATAGCTCAAATTTGAGGACGTCGACGGGGTGTTATTGGTACCCAATGTTTAATATAATGACACCAACTTCAAATTCAGTTTCAATGTTTTTCAATTTCATGCAAAACCGTTACATTTCTCATAAGTGATGGCAAAGATATGACTGTTCAAATTTCACCCTACTTACGGTGTTTTTTCAAGCATCAATAGCAATCAGTTACAGTCAGTTAGGTTTTAAGTACACAAGAATTGTATCGCAATGTTTTGTAACAGTGTAAGAATATTATAGGATTGTTATCAGAACATTATGGGAAGATTATGGGATTATTGTGCACTGCTTACTGCAGTTGTATGAAATTTGTGTGAGAATGATACGAAAATGTTGCAGGAATATGATGAAACTATTGTGGGAACGTTATGGTACTATTATGTGAACTTCATGGGAACTGTTTGACAATATTTTGGATTCTTATGATAGTTCAATGTGTGGCATGGGAACGTATAGGAGTATTGTGAGACCGTGACGGAAAATTTATGGGAATGTTTTGGAAATGTCTTCGGAGTGTTATGGCAATGTTTTGGAAATGTTATTTGTGGTATTGGAACATTATCGTAGTCTTATGGGAACGTTATGGAAAATTTATAGGAATGTTTTGGAAATGTCTAGGGAATTTCATAGCAATGCTTTGAAAATGTAATGGAAATGATATGTGTAGTGTGAAAACGTTACGGACATGTTATGGGAGTTGTTAATCGTTTGTTATGCGAATGTGCAAATGTGTTAGAAGTGATCCGCATGACTTCTTATGTGTCCTCATATGAGTGCATAACGACGAAGTTTGCATTCACCGTGATGCATACCGTACGATGCATTACAATAATGTACCCATTACACTACCATAATATTCCATGCGACACATTAAATAACCATAACATTTCCAAAACCTTTTCATATCATTCCCCAGACATTTCCAAAACATTCTTCTACATTTTCCGTAACGGCTCCACAAAACTCCCATACGTTCCTATGGCACACATTAAACTACTACTATTAATAAAAATCCAAATACAGTTCCCATGAAATTCACACAACAGTACCATAACGTTCCCACAATATTTTCATCACATTCCTACAACATTTTCGTATCGTTCTCATACAAATTCCATAAAATTGCAGTAAGAAGTACACAATAATCCCATAACTTTCCCATAATGTTCTCATAACAATCCTTTAACATTCTTACACTGTCAAAAAACATTTCGATACAATTTTTGTGTCCTTAAAAGCTAACTGGCTGCAAATGATTGCTATTGATGCTTCAAAAAATCTCGACATTGGGGTGAAATTCAAGCAGCCATATATTTGCCTTTGCTTATGCATGCAATTAAGGAAATTGAAAATGATTTTTAAATTGGTGTCATTACATTTAGCATTTGGTATCCATGACACCTCCTAGATGTCCTACAAGTTGAGCTTTTGTAGTATTTAAAACATATCCTTTTATTAGGAGGTGTAACTTCGTTAGGGGGTGAAATAAATTACTTTTCATTAGCTTCAATTGAAGGCAAGGACTATATCCCCAGACATTTTTCTCGGATTTCGGTTTCAATGCGACGTACGAACATGCCCCGACTTTCAACAAAGTCCAATTTTGACTATGAGAAAGTGATTTTTTTCCGCTAGTATATATTATAAGATATTGCCATAGGTTTTGCGTACAAAATTAAATAAATAAATATTATCAGTCATTTATATTATTGTCTTCACATTTCAGATTCAATTGAAAATGAAGGAAGGGGTTAACGCGAAAAAAAATATCCGCAGAATTTGGGTTTTTAATAAATTTAACGTTAGAGATACCGTTCGAAGTATATTGGGATATACAAATATTACATATGACTCCGAATTTTCGGATGAAAATGTAGCTTTACATTCATGTGCAAATGAACGGCAAAATAATGTTATCAAACATCGGTATTGTTATTCAAACAAAACTAAAAAAATGACCCATAATAACGACAACGATCAATGTAATTTATTACAGGGAGTAGAAACACCAAAAATTATTAATTTGCATACAGAATTCAATAAATATAATGTTGAGGTCTGTAATGATGAATATCTGTATATGGATGACATTATGTATGGTAGGACTAATCTTGATTCACCGCAATACAATACTAATAACGTGTACACCGACTATCGAAATGTAGAGAAATCTGTCAATGCAACTACAACCGATAAAGTCAGAAGCCACACTGAGAACATTGGTACTCCAAATAGCTGCATTGATGATATAATTTCTGGTGTTGCTAATATGCAGTCACCAACTTCATCCTCCAGTCGTCAAAACAGATCTCCAACAATATTATCAAATGCGGGGAAGTATATGACGTCACAGAAAACACCACCCCCCAACCTGCAGAAGTACAAAGCACCATTACCTCTTGATAATGATGATATGCGTGCGCTTCCGGGTCCTTCTGTAAATACATCTTCCGGACATACACGGTGTGTTTATTCATTCGACGAAGACAGCGAAGAATCGTTATCTGCACAACGAATAATGACTCCCACGTCAAAGAAAAAACATTTTACCCGTGATAAAAAGAATAAGCACTACAGTACAAGAACAGCTATAAGCAAGGAAAATGCGGATATAAGTAGTGATGATTGCAGTTATCATCAAAATAGCAGTACGTCGAATGACCATTTAATGAGTACAGACACAGCAGGAGAATCAAGTGACGAAGTTGCGCTGAAAAGCAACGCTAAAACATTGAAAACAGTTCGTGAATACGATGTACACGTAGGTGATTATACATTTGTAACAAATGATTTAAAGTATTGCGGTCGAATCGATACTGAACTTTTTTTCCAAACAGTCAGAGACATAATGCTCAACATTTTTAATATCAATTGTCCATTGGATATTACGTCATATCGTACGAATACCAAAAGACTAAGTCACGTATCGTATGCTTATTGTAAGTATAACAAGAAAACAGTGTCATGGAAATTATCGTTTTCCAGTTTTGATTGCCCTGAAACGACCATGGTAATTACATCGACTAAATTTAAAAATTGCACCCATAAAGGTCCTGCAAAATTTTATCAGTTAAGAGGGCGGGCTCGTGCGGAATGTCAAAAGGCATTGAGAACTACTGAGCCAAAATCTTATATGTTGCAACAAGTTGAATTAGCAGATTCCGGAATAGCTGCCGATGGCAATATGCAAGATTTGAAGAGATTGAATATATATCAAAAAGCTAAATCTGAAGATTATCAAAGATATGACGTTCCTATACATAGTCGAGATTTAGAAGCTCTTATAGGAAAAATTAAAGCAGAAGATGAGATAAGCACTAAATATATTCAAAGATATATCTATCCTGCAACAACATATTTATATACCGTAAAGCAGACACGTTTTCTTGATAATGTAGATTTCATTTATTTCGATTCCACTGGTAGCATAGTACGCCCACCTCACGGTGTTGATTGCAATCGCATTCAGTACTATGCAATGGTTATATCGAAAAATGATGTCACATTGCCTATTGCTGAAATGATTACTTCCGATCACACAGCAATAAACATAACTCATTTTGTTGAATACTATAGAAATTTTCTTCGACAGCAAAACTGCAAATGGCCCGTAGCTACAGTTATAGTTACTGACTGGAGTTGGGCCTTAATGCATTCGGTGATAAAGGGCTTTAACGAACTTAATATTTTGACCTACCTAAAATTAACTTATGACATCGCTAAAGGAAAAAATAAAAAAGAAATTGATTTTATAATATTATATACATGTTGTGCCCACAACGTGAGACGAATGCAGAAGAATGTAAAAAAAATAACTACAAATTATAATACAACAGTTTTTACTATGACCTGTTTGAAGTTGATGATTCTAAGTGTATCTATGGAAGAAATAGATGACATTTTTGAATCGCTTATGTCAGTGTTATTAACACATGACGCTGTGGTAAGTAAGAGGCATGTTGAACGCATAAATTTTAAATCAAGGGGTTACAATTGCGTCATTAGCGATAATGACAATATCGAAAGCAGTGACACAGATGATCGTGATAATAACATTGACAGTAAAGCGTCATATACAGAATCTCCATTTTATGATTATTATGATAAAAAATGGAGTAAGATTAAAGTTTTAATGGATAAAGGCAGTGACATAGAATCAGAAGAAACAGCAGAAGAAGAAGATAACGAAGAAAAGAGAATAGAAACCAATGAATTGTATTGTCCACAGTTAGCAAAACACATTATGAAATCTTATATGCCTTATTTGCCTTTGTGGACAGGAATTATTGTTTCTAAAAGAATTCCATATTTCGAAAGAGAAAGTAACGCCTATGTAGAAAGTTACTTCAATGATATTAAGCGTCAAGTTTTCCTGCGTAAGACTAAGTTAAGTCAGGTATACGTTATAGAAACTTTAAGACAGCATCTGCATAGTTTAATAGCACAATTGAAATTGGATGTTCCACTGACAGCCAATGTACATAGAAAGAAAACAAGGCAGAGCAAAGCAGGAATAAAGAAATCTGCAGCAAATGAAATGTTTGAAGATGATCCGACAAATATGGATGTCGAAGAGCAATGGAAAAGAAGATCCAAGAATCAGAAGCGTAAAGCAAGTGGTCTTTCGCTAGCAAAAATGGCTAAACAATCTGCTAAAAAACATGTACCAAATAAAGACATTGCAGACCTAACGCCGGACAAAGATCATCATAACACTGTTATGATTGGAGATTGCTCTGTGGAAAAACAATCATCTCTATCTTCTGTAACACAAAGCGATAAATCAACACATGCTCGCGCGCTGAGTAATGGGTTGTTCCTCGATCCTGAGTATTACTTTGCACCTAGAGATAGTAATTTAACAGTAGGTGTATTCTGCACAGAAAATCCAAATTTGCCAATTGTTGGAGAATTCGAAATAAGAATTACTACTGCAGATTATCAGACGTTACAACCAAAAGAGTGCGTTGAATTGAAAATTATCGATGCATATATATTGTGTCATATGGACGAGTGGAAAAATGTAATTGTAGTGCCATTAACATTTACCAATTTTATATTTGGTAAAGAATTTCATTCCCAAAAGAACGACTCGTGGTTACAACTTATGGATGTTAATATTCATGAAATTAACAAAATAATATTTCCATACTTGTATGAGAATCATTATCGAATCATTGTTGCGAATATTAAAGAAGAATGTGTATATCATTTTGATTCATTTCGCAACGCAATCGATGCTAAACGCTCTGTAAATAGATTCCTACTGTTCGTAGAAGATAATAAAAATCATCCATTTTTTCAGAAGCTCCACAGTATAAAATGGAATACTGAGGGAAAAAGACACATACAACCATACCAAAATGACAGTTACAGTTGCGGTATTTTTGTAATGTATTTTTTGGAATGTCTGGCAATGGATGCGCCTTTCGATATGACATTCTGTCCGGAAATTAAGAGGCGAGATATAGCAGAACAATTACTTCTGAAATCTCGCAATATGAAAGAAACATGCCTGCACTGTTTCGTAACAAAACGTGACACGTTAATAGCATGTAAATATTGTAGAAGATACAGTCACGTTAAATGTATTGCGAAATTGGGACAAAGCAAAACAGTTCAGGAATGGAAAGAACCTACAGCCATTTACGTATGCGCATTTTGTAAAATCGGAAAAAGAGAATGGATGATGTGTAAATAAGGTAAGAGAAAACGTAACGAATCTTAAAAAAGAATTCAAAACAATTTCTGTTTGCGAAGTTGAAAATTAAATTGCATTTAAAAAAATTTTTGAAGTACAATGTCATAGTTTAATGTTTACATTTACTTTTAAGGCAATGAACATTAGAAAATTTTTCATGTTAAATTCATTTTTGTATACAAAATTAAATTAAATTTATATTTTTAATAGTTTTGAGACAGCCGAAGTAGTTTAATAAAATTTACCAGCTGTAAAACAGTTAAAAAATAAGTAAATATCTACACTGAAAACGTTGGGAGGCTGCTGCAGTCCACTCCTGTTGCTGTTACGCGAAATGGTGGAACATCGGTTGCTTCTTCTTGGGGCGCAGTAACTGCGCGCTCGGTAGACTGTTGCAGGCCCATAGGAGAACAGCAGCAGCAACCAATACAAGGTACCGCTGATAGTCACATTAAAAGACCAGCTGTGACTTCCTTCACGGTCGCATTTGTCTCCGTTGGGAAGCAGTACCTGCGCCCCATTCAAGGATCAGCGATTGAGCACTCTCCGTGACTCAGCCGCTATGCACCAGTCGTATTATCTCTGATCACTAAACAGTAAGTAGCAGCTATGCGATTACTGGCGCTGCTGTAGCCCCCAAAAGTTTTCAGTGTATAAGCCAGGTTACGTGCTGTGAAGTAGAAAAACTGAAAAGCAAATTAAATGAATCTACATAAGATGAGGTTTTTTAAAACAAAATGATTAAATGATGAATAGATATTAATACAAAAGAAATTAATAGCAGCGACAGAAATAGAATTATAAAAAGATTGCCAATAATGACATTACTGTAGGTTCTAAAAACATAAACACATTTTTAATGCGGCCAATGTTGGTCTCAAGCCCAAGAAACGCAGAGAGGAAATGTGATTTATGCAATAGAAAGGTTACAAAAACAAAACAAAAAACAAAAAAAAAACAAAAGAAAAAAAAAGTATGAAGAAGTTACGACCACAGAGCCACAACAGAAACGGGTTCTTAACCAATGCACGCGTCAGAAACATCGACAGCACATTGACAAAGGATAACTTCAAAATGGATTGGATGAACAATATAATAACGTGTACAGAATCACGTAAGCAAATAATAAATAGTACAAGCAGTTGTGGATTATAAAATAAACGACAAAATAAGAATAAAACTGTGTGCATTTTATCTGTGCCTAATCCTACTGACAAGCAGACACACATGAACACATAGCCACGTACACAATTCAAACAAACCATATATATGTAGGCAGAAACACATACAAACAAACATTCATACATGTATTTATGCATACACAAATACACACGTACACATTGATGCATACATATAAAAACAAACATAAGTATACACTTGCAATAATGCATACAAAAATACATTCATACTTACATAGCTACAATTATAAATAAATGCATTCGTACACATATTCATACATACATACCTCGTGTCACATGTTGACTAACACCAAACGGGTAACCCATTTTAAACATATTTGTTCGCAATATGTAAAATATCGTAGGTTTCCCCAACGGAACCGATCCGTTTAATAAACGTTTGAAAAACGTTTAGTGAGAGGTTACAGAAACGACTGATGAACGTTTCTAAACTTCCATTAAACGTTTAAGGAACTTCTGAATGTCCACTTTTGAAAGTTGTGAGAACGTTTAACAAACGTTGGTGTAAACGTTTATTAAACGTTTTAG
>JABFPO010000078.1:0-12521 GCA_022817385.1 Macroteleia sp. ZL-2020
TATGTAGGCATTTCGATAACGATATACTATGAGTCAAGATGGCTCAGTGGTTAGAGTATTGGACTACTAAGCCAAAAGTCAGAAAGAGGCGGGGGTTCAAGGCTTAATGGGAGTAATTTTTTTTTTTTTTTTTTAGAAACTAGACGTTATCCAGATCACATCCAGCTTAAATCTAGACGAATAATTTCAATAATTTTTATAATTATAATAATTATAATCCAGCTTAGTACCAGTTTGTATCCAGACGTTGCCCAAATTGTTTCCAGCCGAAGTCCAATCGTTGTTTTTCCATTAGGATTAGCTGGATCTCGTCTGGAACCCTCCTACGCCAGCACATATCCAGACGTGTATGCCAGCTGTTTATCCAGACTGGTATGGAGCTGGATATCTTCTGGGTATTTATTCACCCCAGCTGTTTTCCAGCTTTTATGCTGACTCAGATCAAGCTGGATATCTGCTGGAAACGCTCCTGTGCCAGCACTTATCCAGTAGGGCTACCAGACGTTAACCCGGTTATAGCCAGTTAGTAACCAGCAGGTTAATCCAGATTGTTTCCATAAGAAACCCAGACGAATTTTTCCACGCGGGTTGCTGCACAGCAATCTGTAAATTATTAAAATTACGTTATTATATTTAATTGGTATAATTACCTATATCTTTTCGTTTATTTCCAGAATTTCCAAAGAATAGTTGTACGAAATGACTGTCGGGTCTTTAAACTTATTGAAGAAAAAGGATTGCCATCAAAACTTAAATAATATTTCTATAAAGGATTTTTATATTACGTATTCATATTGAATCATGAAATAAAGATTTTGTATCAAATGTTGATTGTGAATTAGAATATCCAAATTAATAGAATTGTACATTTTATTCCAAAGTAGTAAAAATTATGTTAAAGGCAATACAAAAGAAAACGTTCCTACTACATTATTGTAATAATATTACGTGTTATTAACCTTATAACTGCGGGAGTGATCGAAATATCGACCACTTAAAGTACACAAAATATTTTGTGATTTCAGGTGAAATTTGATATATTGAATACAGGATAAATAAATTAATATTGAAGTTTACTGTTTCAAGGTCATATTATTGTAAAATACTATTTCAAAGTTGAATTTTATTTAGCCCACTAAATTACGAAAAAAAGACTTATAAAGCTTTGTTTTTGGTAATCATAAAATATGACCTTGAAGTAGCAATTTTCAAGGTCTAGGATGGGTCTAGGATGGGTCCAGGATTTTTTCACTATTTATTTGTTGTTCAGTACACTACATTGCATAAGAAAAACATATAAAGCATTTAAGCAAATTTTTTGTCGTTCAACGATACATTGCCTGCGGTTCTGGTTGATATTTCGACCAACAGACAGGTCGGAGACTAGATACTGTACGTAAAAACTGGATTATATTTATCTATAAACTTTGCTTCTAAAAAAACCGATTTTAATTAAAAAGTCTCTTTAGCCTGAAAGTTGAGGGTTAAAAGTGAAATGTATACTTACACACTGTTTAAATTGAAATAAAGGAATGTTTTGACAATCTCTATTAAGTGTGGATTCAGTAATTTGATATAATAAACCAACGAGACTAAACCGATGTGGTTTAAGCATCTGTTATCTTTATGGTAAATGAAGTGCCGCCATGTTCAACACAATATTTATCTTGTAATATTCTAGTTAAATTACCGGTTTAAAATAATATATGAGTGATCAAGTGTCATATTAATTGTCAATATTGCAATAATTGAATAAAGACTGCACAGTGATGCTGAATACCGATCCTGTATAAATCTGGAAAAATTCTAGGCGACGTTTTATTGAAGAAAACGCGAGATGATGATTAGTGTGCGCATTACGTATCTTTTAACATAAATTTTCACTGGTTAGAAAACACTTTCTACAGATAAAAATAATAAAAAATGAAGCACCGAGGCTTCTATCGAATTCGACAAAGTCGAAATTGATAGACCACCGAGAGGCAAATATTATGCTAAAAATATTCAATAAAATGATCAGTTACAACTTATTAATACGTTTGTTGGTTGATTTTAAATCCAAAGCAAAATAAATGAAGCTCTCATCAGCTGAGAGCTATGATATAACCCATGGAGAAAAACGTGCGTCCACAACTGTTTGTGTCATAAAGCTGCATTATTTGCAAAATCGCCCATAAGCTTTGTATTGAGAACCATGCAGTAAAATAAAATGCCGTAATTATTGCGTAAATACTACAAAATTTTTCTACATGGGAAGTTATTTGAATGGACTTATCTGTTTCTAATTTGCCTTCAAGTGGTCCAAGATGTTGTAGACGTTGACTCCTTGTATTCCTTTCAATGATATACCTTCTTGCGATATCGCAGAAAGTAATATTACTTTGATAATATAATCTTCCAATAGACTGGATGATTTTTTTTAACATTTCCAGATTAACGCCAGGCTGTTTAGCAATATGCAAACAGTTTGGCATCAGTCTGAAATCAGTGTAACATTAGTTTGGATAATCACTCTAGTCAATGTTTGGATCAAAATCAGACTATTGGCAGATATGCCGGACTGAAATTTCTTTTTTTGTTCATTTACGAAATTCTATAAAAAATTGAAAATTACTATAAATTGTAATCACAATATTTAAATATTATCTACCGTAGTAAAAACATCCATATATTGACAATATATTGCTTCCTCAATATATTGAACATATCCTGCACGGAAAAAATTAGTTTGGAAGCTGTATGGAATTAGTATGGATACGCAGTCTGGCCTAGACTAGAAAAACGCTGGAGAAAATCTGGCTGAAGTATGGTAAAAGTCTGGTAACAGTCTGACAAAATAATCTGGTCGGAGTATGGCTCGATGCCATACCAGTGCCATATTTATGCCAGCCCAGTTCAACGTCAAGTTCAAAATCAAAATTATAGTCATTTTGGATTGGCAATTTCGTAATTTGAGGTCAGACTTTTAAAATTCCTGATATAAGATGGTCAATCCAAAATAGCCGTAATTTTGATTTTAAACTTGACGTTGAACTGGGCTGGCATAAGTAGGATATTGATATGGCATAAATCTGGCTGGCGCATAACACCCATCCTACATGGTCCAGTTCTCAGCCATACTCTGACCAGATTATTTTGCTAGACTATTTCCAGACTTCTACCAGACTTCAGCCAGACTTCCTCCAGCGTTTTTCTAGTTTAGGGCAGACTGCGTATCCATACTTTGTCATCCAGCTTCCAGACTAATTTTTTCCGCGCGGGATATATATTACCCACATATTCCCAATATATTGCTACAAATAAATAAATTTAACAATATTAACAATATTTATTTTGTAAATGGTCGTATTGTAAAATTATACAATTCACAGAAATTTTTTTTCGTTCAAATATGTACAATCTATTTAAGTCAGAAAAAAAGCAGTCACAATGGAGATTTGGTATCCGGCCTCCATCGTGGTAATTCTGCATTCTATCCACTGCACCAACATTACCATTCGCTTCACAATCGGATTTCTGATATTTATAGATTCCCCATCAACAATACATTGCCAATTTACTGCCAATATATGGGAGATATATGAACAGTATATTATAAAATACAAACAATTTTGACCAATATATTGGCAATATCCCGCGTAGAAAAAACTAATCTGGCAACAGTCTAAGTGCCTGACTATTGCCAGACTATTTCCATGCTATTTCCAGACTGCTGTTAGACTATTGCCAGATTGATATAGTCTGGAAACAGTCTGGGTGATGGTACGGTTCCAGATTACATTTTCCAGACTGATGATATAGTCTGGCAACAGTCTGACATCTATCAGTACGGATCCAGATTACATATGCCTGACTGATGATATAGTCTGGCAACAGTCTGGCAGATGTAATCTGGATCCGTACCATCACCTAGACTTTTTCCAGACTATATCAGTCTGGCAATAGTCTGGCAGCAGTCTAGAAGTAGTATGAAAATAGTCTGGAAATAGTCTGGCGCCCAAAATGTTGCACGAATAGTTTTTTCCACGCTGGATATCTCAAAATTATCAACATATTGTCAATATATTGTTGAGATAAATAATATATTAGCAGTATTTTGCCGATATATTGTCAATATATTAAAATTTTTACTAGGGTAAGTGAGCTAAAAAATTGAGTTTAATTTTGTAGAAGTTAATAAAATTTCACACCGGACACGCGTCATTTCGTTAAAGTGTATACCTTCGGAGAGTCTGCATTTTTAACAGTGTAGTGACTTTAAAAATTACTTCTTAACATATAGAGAAGAAACAAAATACAAAAGATGTCGCAATGTTACTATGATTTAAAAATAAACATTTTATTGTTTACAAATATAAACTAATATTATTCTAGTTATTTTAACAATAAGTTTTTTGAACTGAAAAATTAAAATCTAAACATATTATAATTCCTATTTTTGAGTCTTCTGCCTCTTTACATTTCTTTCTTTTTCTTTCGCGATTCGTTCCTTCCTTGCTTTTGTCGACTCTCTCAACTCTGACAAATGTAAATTTATTACTCTTACAATATCTGTATATTTTATTTGTTTTTCGGTTACTGTTGTAACCTTTTCTTCCGATTTTTTCTTTTTTATGTCACTTTCTTTTGGTACTTCTTTTTTAAATACTTTTTCTTTAATTTTTCCAAACTTTGATACATAACCTGTACACAGAAAATTATTTTATGCATAACTTTTTTTAATATTATTGCTATAGTAAATTATACAATGAACTAATGACGAGATTTAAGTTAAAAGTCTGAGTCAAAAGCACAGAATATTACGTACAATTCACAGAACATCCAATTCCACATTCAGTGAAAATTAAAATGCTGAGACTTCGAACTTTTGGCTCAGACCCGCGTAGAAATAACTAATCTGGCCACAGTCTGGATGAGATCAAATTCCAGACTATTGCCAGACCGCTGCCATACAGATGTCATTTTATTGCCAGACTATTTGTAGAATGGAAATAATCTGGAGTAGAAACGAGTTCCAGATTATTACAAGACTGTTTCCATACTGCACGTAATTTCGTACATAGTATGGTAACAGTTCGGCTATATAGTCTGGAACTCGCTTCTACTCCAGACAATTTCCAGACTACAAATAGTCTGGCAACAATGTGGCATCTCTTTGGCTGCTGTCTAGTAATTTTCTGGAACTCAATCTCATCCAAACTGATGCCAGATGATTTTTTTCCACGCCAATATCAATACATTTTTCTCTTTAAGACAATTAATTAATTTTTCTCTTTAAACAGAGAGCCGAAGATACCTTATAAGCACATAATATTATTTAACATTAAATAATATTATATGAATGTTCATAGAATGTTCGTAGAATATTATACGTAAGTTGAAAATAATATTATATGAATATTTCTAGAATATGAAAAAAAGAGTCTGGCAAGAGTTTGCCATTAGTCCGGCAAAGGCTTGTCAAATATCTGCCAGATTGTTGCCACACTTTCTTTTCCAGACGGGATTATTCTTATATTATTTAAACATTTTATGAAATCAAAATTGTCGCAAGTTTGGATTAGTAATTATTTATGAGGTTTTTGAAATTATACCTCAAATTTGAGATCTACGCATATATAATATATATATATATATATATATATACAGGGTGTAAAATTTACATCGGATCGAAAAACTGAAAAACACGTGTTCAATATTTTTCATAATCTAATGAATGACACCAAACACGACCCCTACACCCTACCCCCACCCTCTGGGGGTGGCGGGGGGAACCTTTGACATCTTAAATGGCAACTCCAATTTTTTGCAAAGTTACAAGAGTAAAAAGTTACGTGGATTGAAGGTAGTAGATTAGTTAATTTATTTAATTTATCGTAAATGGTATTTTATATTCATATTTTGATAATCAAATTACGTTTCTATGCACTAAATTTTCAGAAGTAACTTTTTAAAATTACATTTACAGACTAACTAAACATATTCACTTCTCTGCTACCTTTCATCCACGTAATTATTAAACCTTGCAACTTTGCATAGAGGTGTCGCACAAAAAAATGGTTTCGTCAAAAAACTCTTACTTGTGGTGTAGAATCCGAATGTGCAATAAAAATGGGGATTGCCATTTAAGGGTTTAAATTTGCCCCCCACCCCTCAACCAGGGGTTGTGGGTAGGGGGTCGTGTTTGGTGTCATTCAATAGATTTTTTAAAAATATTGAAAACAAGTATTTTTCAGTTTTTCAATCCGATATAAATTTCGCGAAATATTCAACCGTCCCGCTTCTATTGGCACACCCTGTATATATATAGTTTATTTATATAAAGTATGAGAGGTAAAGGAAAATCAGAAAAGAAAAATCCAAAATAGCAGTTATTTTAGTTTTCAGGTTTTGAAAATGTTAAAATATTATTATATAATATTCTGAGGATATTAAAATAATATTCCTAGCATATTAATTTAAGCTGACTTATAACATTCCTTAGAATATCACAGAATATTAATTAATATTATTTAATATTTTACGTACATTTCAGCAATATTTTTTTTACATGGAAATATTATTCATAAAATACTCTATGAATATTATTGATTTATAGGGTAGCGATTATGCATGAAGTGAAATTGGTTACATGAGAAAACGGTGATTATTAAAACATGCATCCCGATCTGTAGTCAAAGTTAAGTAACTTCACAAGAGGGACAATCGCACTGAGAAAACGAAGTGGTAAACTTTACCATTAAAGTGGTAAAACTTCACTACTTGAAATGGTAACATCATGTTACAACATTTTCGCTTATAACCTAATTTATAATGCAAATTTCATTCCAAAAAAGGGAAACTTGCAAAATGTTATTACTATTAATACAATAAATTGAAATACAATGAAATATTGGATTTTAAAACATTTCATTAACAATTATAAGCGAAATTGTTATGACGTGATGTCACTTTAGTGGTAAAGTTTACTACTTCGTCTTCTCAGTGCGCCTTCACTTCCGTGATGCATACGATATTTTATGTTACATTTATACCTGAAGCATGTTTTTATGTCCTCATGCAGAAAAAAAAAACTAATTATTTTCCTGTAATTGCATTCTTTCCTTACAAAATCCACGCGTGAAAAAAATCAATCTGGCGTTAACTTGGACATAGTCTCACAAAACAGACTGGCATGAAACTTGATAGAACCTGGGATAAGTCTGGTAAATGTCTGGGAATAATCTAATAATTAGTCTGGCAATAGTGTGGTAATCAGTCTGGGAAATGTGCAACGACAAATTCTTGTAGACAGATCTAATACCAGACTCTTTTGCCCTGTAAAAAGGAATCAGGCAATAATCTGGAAAATATCTGTTAAAATATTACCGGACTACTGCCAGACTTTTCTTCAACGCGAACCCCAGAATTTTGTCAGACTAACCCGCGAGGAAAAAACTAATCTGGCAACAGTCTGGGTGTCAGACTATTACCATATTGCTGCCAGACTGATATAGTCTGGAAACAGTCTGGATGGTGATCCCGAGCCAGACTACCTCTGCCAGACTGATAACATAGTCTGGTAACAGTCTGGCTACAGTCAGGAATCAGTCCAGACCGTTTCCGGACTATATCAGTCTGGCAGCGGTCTGGCAGTAGTTTGGGAATAGTCCGGCAATAGTCTGGCACTCAGACTGTTGCCAGATTAGTTTTATCCACGCAGGTATTAATAGACTATTTCCAGATTACACACAGTCATGCACATAGTCATCATTTAACACTCAGTTTAAGAAATATCCACCCCAGTATTTTCCCCGGATATTTAGACAACTTTATAGCGTAATAAAAGAAATCTGGTAATAGTTCAGCAAAAAATATATCAAAATATTGCCGAACTGTTGCTACACTCTTTTTCAATACACATGCAAAACTTAGGACAGACTACAATATTTCATCCGTCAAATATTGAACTACCAACTCTGGGAATAATAGTCCAATACTTTAGATACTGAGCTATCTTGATTTATAATATTCAGCCATCATAATGTCTTGTTAAAGTCAATACGGATTCTGACATTAACTTTAAGAAGACTTTATGATCCCTGGGTATTCCCGCGTGGAAAAAATGGTCAGGATTATGACTGGATACAGTCTGGATTATCAGCTGGATTCAGTCTGGATTTGAGCTGAATTTGAGCTGGATATTATCTGGATCATTGTCTGGATGTTGCATGTTTCCGTTATTGTCTGGATCTGGGTCTCCCACTCTTCGATGCCCCCTCTCCAGCATTTCCCCGCTTCGCTCGTCGACTCCGCTAGCCACGTGAACCTGCCCTCGAAGGAGAGCGGCATGCATCGAACGCCCAAGGTCGAGCGGTATCTCGAGAACCCGTGGTCACTCGGCCTTGGGATTGAAATTTGGACATCACTCCAACTCACTGAACGCCGGCGACAAAGAGTATTTTCCACCCAGGAATTATTATAGCAGTTACAGCGTTTGAAATAGTTTCCAAATCAAGTCAAATCCAGATTGAATCCAGCCGATAACACAGGCTGTATCCAGACATAATCCAGATAAAAAGTTGTCTGGAAATGGGCAAGATCCAAACAATGATCCAGATAACATCCAGCTCACATCCAGCTCAAATCCAGACTGAATCCAGCTGATAATCCAGACTGTATCCAGTTACAATCCAGACAATTTTTTGCACGCGGTCAAGTGACTAATATACTGTATCCAGACCAAATCCAGATTACATCCAGTTTACATCCACACTATATCCATATGAAATCCAGACAATACCCAGTCAATATCCAGGCGATTTTAATATTCTGATTCCAGACCAAATCCAGATTACATCCAATTTAATTCCAGACATAATCCAGATAAAATCCATTCAATATCGAGATAGTATCCAGGTGATCCTGTATCCAGATAACATCCAGAAAATTTCCAGATATTTCATCTGCATTAGGTCCAGACACGATCCAGATGAAAATTCGTCTGGAAACGTGCAAGATCCAGACAACGATTCCAGACACTTTCCATCCCATATCCAGATTACGTCCAGTTTAAATGCAGATTAATACCAGTCTAAATCCAGTTCACATCCAATCAATATCCAGACTTATTTTTTCCACACGGGTTATAAATCAAAATGGCTCAGTAAGTGGAGTCTTGGACTATTATCCCGCCAGTGGATAGTTTAATATTTCACCGCGGAAATCTTTTTTAATCTGACATAAGTCTGGAATGCAAGTTGAAAAAGAGGCTGACAAATGTTTGGGGTACACGTTCAAAAAGTGTCTGGCAGTAGTTCGGCAATATTTTGAAATATTTTTGCCAGACTATTCCCAGACTCCTTTCTACACACCGTAAAGTTTTTGACAATAGTCTGGATGAGAATCGATTTCCAAACTATTGCCGGACTGTTGCCAGACTATGAGTATGATTATGTGTAGTCTGGAAATAGTTTGGCTATAGTCTGAAACTCAATTCTCATCCAGACTATTGCCAGAATGTTTCAAGATTACACATAGTCTGGCAACCATACGGCATCTGTCTGACAGCACTTTGCAATGGTCTGGAACTTGATTCTCAACCGCACTGATTAGGATTAGTATTTTTCACGCGGAATACTAATATTAATCTATTTATTTTCACCCAGGCAACATTTAATTTCTTAGTCTTCAGTTCTGTATTAAATCTGGATGCAATCTGGATACTAATAAATCGATCGATTGACTCTATCTGGCCTCTCACCAGACTAGTATCCAGACTGTATCCAGATTGTATCCAGATTTAATACAGACCGATGTTTCCCCGCGGGGTTTAGAATTCTATCTGAATCATGGTCTGGGAAATTCTCCTCATCATGTCTGTATCCAGATCAGTTGTCCAAACTGTATCCATATTCTAATTTGTCTGGTTCAACGCCCATATAAACTAGTTATCTAGATTAATTCCGTATTTCATCTAGACTGATTTTGTCTTCGCGAGATATTTCGTACCATGTACGTTTGAAACGACATGTTTAAACTGCACAAGTATTTTAAGAAACTATTATGTATTTATATACATAATAAGATTTATTAAATGCAGTGTGCCACTTATTACAATAATGATATTATTTTAGTTATGAAACAGAATTAAATACAAGACTTACTAATTATTGCAGATAACACATTTTTATCAATTGGCTTTAAATCCTTGTTTACTCTGCTTCTCCCTTTCGCAGTACACATTTTCAATTCCTCACGTGGTATCACAATTTCTAACAATTTTCGGGTCAACCTTTTATAATCGTAACGGAATAGTTTCAAATAATAGTGGTCCTCCATGCTTATATAAATTCCACTATCTTTCTTCAATTCATACTATAAAAGAATTTCATACTGATAGTTTGATACATATTATAGACTAGTGATGTACTCTCAACCATATTATTACTACACAACACCTCTTTAATGCTCTCGATGAACTTAATTAGAATTATTTACTTTATATTATTAAAACAAATGACAATTTGACGGAATTAATTATGGTGTACATAAATCCACACAATTCTTGTAAATCAACCTTAAATTCATCGTGTATATTGTATAGTATACAATTACAATACAATTCTATACAGAATAAATAATAATACTTACTCGATCAATTGTTTTCAAAGTAACTGCACTAGTCTCACCTTTTTCAATATCATCGGCAGATGAATTCAAGCTTTCTATGAAATATAACAGAAACATACATTTCCGTACATCAGAGTATAAGTTATATACCCACCCATGCAGAAATTGCTGACGTCCAGCCAATGTTGCAATCGAAACGATGTCGTTACGATGCCGTTAAATAACGTAAAACAAATTTGTTAAAACATCGTCAGATTTACTGGTGTAATTGCGTAGTACCATTGTTGTTATTCTAAATTGTTATTCAATGTAAAATAGACCGTATTGACCCAATATCGAATTTAGTTGGCTAACGTCTGGCAACGATATTATTGAAGTCTGGCGAACGATAAAGTCCAAAAGACGTCATTACGACGTTGGTAAACGACGTAAGAACACTACATTAAAATAACAGGAAATTTTGCTACTTTAATCACAAAGTACCAACGTTATTATCTTATGGTATAAACCAATATAAATTTAACGTTGGATCAACATTGGCCGATTATACTTTTCTTTGATTTTGATGAAATGGATACTATACGAGGTTTATCGACGTTGGTAAACCAAGGTATAAAAATTTTAATACACAAAGTTAAAATCATACTGGTGTACAATATGTTAACTACATTGGTAAATGACGTCGGCATGAAGTTGGAATATACAACGTCGATTGATGTTACATCCCAACTGAAAACCGACGTCGATTTAACTTTGGCAATGCCCGCGGGGAAAAATTAGTCTGGATGAAATCTGGTTACTGTCTGGATATCGTCTGGATATTAGTCTCCCTGGTACAACGAACATAGTGTTTCTGGCTAAAAACCTCAACTTGAAATGCTATGAAAAATGCAACAGAAATTTCACAGTCGTAACGTGAAATTTCATATAGATTTCGTACTGGTAGGACGAATAGACCCGAAAAATTGAGTCTGGAATATGTGTTACATTAATCATAGAATTTCAAGTTGAAATTTTGGGTTTAATCGTCCTACCAGTACGAAATCTACATGAAATTTCACGTTACGACTGCGAAATTTCTGTTGCATTCTTTTTTAGCCAGAAACACTATGTTCGTTGTACCAGGGCTGGTAATAATCAGGAAAGAGTCTGGACTGAGTCTGAGATTAAACTGCACGCAGAGAAAAGTGTGAGTAAAAATTATTATCTTGTTGGTAATGTGGGGATTCATTTTTATGAAAATTATCATCTTTTATAAGAAAAATTAATTTCTTTTCTGATATACATTGTATGCAAGTTAGAACAATTTAACAGAAAAGTTGGTAATTTTCGTTAAATGGAAAGTATATCCTAACGTTACCAACATAGATGATAAATTTTACTCACACTTTTCTCTCCGTGTAACGTTAAGAAAACTTTTAGAAATGTTGTAATAAATTTTTTACATGACGTTACCACCAAGTTCTTTAAAGGGGTTCAGGGCAGACATATCAACGTTGCACAAACGTTGCGAGAACGTTACGTAGGTTATAGTAACGTTACTCAAACGTTTTTTGCAACCTACAGATAACATTCCAGTTAAAAAATACTTATAGAAATAACTGTATGAGTATTTATGCGGTTTTTGTCCAGCATTTTCTGTATGGATCTATTGGTATCTATTCCTCAAGAACACATGTATATTTAGGGAACGTATATTAAGAGTTTCCCCTCAAAGCTTAGAAGTTATATTAAAGGTTTATTTTAAGTAGAAATACGTTGAACGAACCTTTTCAGAAGCTCTAAATGTCCGCCTATAAATTGTTATATCCAACGTTTATTCAGGAACTTTTAAAGGTATATTGAACGTTGATAAAAATTAGGTTAGGTTGCCGTTTTAGAAAACTTAATTTTTTAAATAAAATATGAAA
>JABFPO010000079.1:0-12477 GCA_022817385.1 Macroteleia sp. ZL-2020
TCAATAAAACACATGAATGAAAACACTTAAATTCAAATTGCCTGCCAAAATATATCATATTATATTAATAATGAATTCCAAGATTCTTCTAACCTTAAACTGTCAGTTACACAGCTAACTTCAAGAAACAGGTTATAAACTTCATTTAGCCATTTATTTAAATTTTTATATTTGTTTTGTGTGAAACTTATTCCATTTCGAGGATTATCAAATTTCGAATTTTCGAGGGCAAGGTATCATTTTCGAGTGTAGATAACAGTGGCAACAATGTAAATTTATTCACCAAAAATGGCTGAACCCTCTAATCGATATTCGTTCCCCACTCCCGATACTCGAGCGATCAAATTCTGATGTCGAGTAGTAATAACATATTAGCCGAGTATGAACGTCCGTAGATAACTTTTTTGGCTTATCGTTTAGATGTTTTTTTTTCGTACTTGTTATAACAAAATTTTGATTTCTTTGAGGACAATCGGGGGACTTTAATGTAGATAAAGAGCAAATGATTTCTCAGATACTAAGAGAAATATTGAACGATGGTGAACATGATTTCAAGACATTTTCAGTAATCAGAATACTGAGGACATTTTTTAAATGAAAATTCAATCGGAAAATTCAACTATGGAATTTTATCGTTGCTAATTTGCTAGAAATGTTCAGTGTTTTTAATGTTAATATTTTATATTAGTTGATTTTTTATTTTAAAGTTTTCAGTAACTTGAAATACACTTCTCTTTTAACGTGCATATAATTTTTAACTATTAAAAAAACTACTTTGCATGTTACAATCAACATATATTAAATATACTAAAATTATGATGAAATTACATTTTATTAAACTATCATCAATTATTATGAAATTTTACACTGAGAAAGAAAGTATATGAAAAATTATTGTTTCGAAGCACGTTGGAAAAGTTGCAAAGTACACAATTTTTAATATTAAAAAGAATAAAATGTTCTATCATTACTTAATATTGTAATAACTCTTTTTAAATTGTTTTAATGTGCTTTCAAACGGTAATTTCCCATGTTATTTTACTCCCAGTGATACGTATAGATTACTTCAAATTTCTAAATTATGAGTATATGAAATTAACTAATTTTTTTCAATATAATATGATCTAAATTTTAAAAGTGTGAGCCAATATTCGTATCCACTTTCTTTAATATTGAATTCTAAGTTTTTCAAGAACTTCAGATACATCAGTTTGATTCTAAATGTATCAAATTAGCAGTAGTAATAATATATATACACGTGGAGAAAATAGGTAATATGATTTGTATTATATTTTACAGCAACGTTGACGCAAATTAGTTTTATATAAATGTATAAATTCTTATAGGAGTTTTCTGTAATGAATTATAATACAGTATAGTACAATATATTTAGATGTATTTGATTAAAAACATCATATAGTACTCTTCTACGCTGCTATAAAATATAGGAAAATTTATATTAATTTTTCCTTTGCGTTTATATATATTTTGCATATTACGATGAATATATATTAATGTTCATATATTAATATTATTATAAAATGAAATTAACTAACCTGGATAATATATAAGAAATTCAATTGAATAATTCCTCCAAAGTAGATGAATTAGAACGTGATTATACTTTAACTGTTGTAAGATTATATGGAAGTCGATTTCAACTGTATAGTAGCTCGGTCAAATGTGTACTGATATTACTAGGAGTTGATTGATAACATTTAAGCACGACAATTAGATGCAAACATATTTTTAATCTTTTTTATCTATTACAAACTGTTATCATATCGCAATTCAGAAATGATTAAGGAAACTCTATCAACAGATATTACTAATCAAACTGTATAAACAGATAAAAGATAAGAAGGTGAAAAATTAATGAACTTTACGTTAATTTTTACAGAAATTTCTAAAGTTTTAACCGATAATTCTGCAAAACATTTTCGTATAGTTCATACGTTACACTGCAAATCAGGTTAAAAATTATCGAATAATTCAGAAATTCACATTCTTATTCACTTATCCCTTGACTATTGAAGAGTTCGGTAACTTTTAATGCAACGTTAAATATTTTATTAATATTTAAAAATTAATATATAAAATAATATCACTTTTCTTGAATCATTTATTGATTTTATTAGCCAATAAAAAATATTATAATGTAACAGGAACAAAAAATTACTGCTGACCGGACGATTACTTTAATGCATTAGTGCAATGTTTAATAAATGTTTTACTTACATTTTTTACAATTTACATTACAATACTGTATATTTCTGTACATTCTAATATAAAACTATAAAGGAAATTATCATCGTATTGATCTTTGAAGGCTAACTAATACTATTAATGAAAAATATTGTATTGAAATCTGCTTCGTATTTCGTTTACTGGGTCAACTACTGGTCGGTTCTACTGATTTTACCAAAGTCGGTTTATACACGGATTATTCTGCAATTGGTTAAGTTTGTCATATATGACTATATGTAATTATATATTAAAAATGTATAGAAAATACGTAATTATAAATTAAATGAAATAAAAATAATGAACATTGTTTTGCAGTGTAAAATATGTACATTAGTAATATAACCATTTAAAAGTAATTATGTGCGTAACAATTAAATTTAATATTTTTTTATATATACGGAGAAAAATATATCAGAAATTAATTAGTACAAAATTCGATTTAGTTTATGCCAAAATCGAATGATTTAAATAATATGCAAGTCGACTGTACTTAGACATGCTGATAAAAATTTTTGCACTTGAATCATGAGAATATAATTCTACAATGAAATGTGATCAGTATATATGAGATATAAATTTTGCATTAGAAATATAATAAAATTTTCATATAATAATATTTTGATAAATTTTACGTGAGAAATTTAAAATTAAAGGTTCATGAAGTCAAAAATCTATGTTATTCTTTATAGAACATATTTCCAGTTATTATTTTAATAAAAAAATGGTATAAAATCTTTTACATCGTGTACAGAGTTCAGAAATGCTGTACAACTTAATACTGTTTATTAACTTATTGTTCTCATTGTAGGCGTATTGAAGATTTACAATAAAAATCAATAATGTGGTCGAGTATTATAAATTTCAATAAATTTCAATACAATATATTTCTATACATTTCAATACTGTACACTGAAAAAAGTCCGTGTAAAATTACACGTTTTTTACAACATTAATCGACTTAAA
The DNA here is from genome assembly GCA_022817385.1 of Macroteleia sp. ZL-2020. NCBI lineage: Eukaryota > Metazoa > Arthropoda > Insecta > Hymenoptera > Scelionidae > Macroteleia > Macroteleia sp. ZL-2020. The sequence continues at coordinate 3,211 of JABFPO010000079.1, forward strand.
ATTACACAACTTATCGAGTAAAATATGTATTACACTTCTAATGAAGTAATTTTATAAAATTTGTTTAAATGTTTACACAAATATTGTAAAGTTAATGCTTTTATGTATAAATTTACAAATCTTGTGTGATATTACACGCGCAATATGTAAATTCCATAAATCGAAGTAATTATACAAAAAGATGCGTACGGCTGCATTAGTTTGTTGACAGTTTTATTAGAATTGCTGTGTTTCAGTAATTAGTATTTGTAGTACATAATTGTAACATTTTAGTAAGGGAGAATGCCAAACTTTTAATGTTTTGATAATATTAAGTCAGCTTCGAAATGACAGTTCCTTGATAATGGGGTTATGTTACCAATAATAGAAAAATTACTCTTCGTTGTGTAAATTTTAGGCATGTAATGTAATGTAAATTAACATTTTTAATGTAATTTTACACTGTTTATCGTTGGTTATTTGTTACCAACGATAATCGATGTAATTTTACATGTTTTTTTTTGAGTGTATGTTTCTATACCTTACAATAGTGTACATTTATATACATTTCAATACTATATATTTCTATGCATTCTATTATGAAACTACAAAGGAAATTATAATTGTATTGAATTTACTAATTGCTTTTAATGAAAAATATTGTATTGAAATCTGCTTCGTATTTCGTTTGCTGGGTCAACAGTAGTTTTAATGCAACTATGAATTATGAATAATAAATGCGATTGCATTGTTAATGTACAGTCGGTTTTACTGATTTTACCAAAGTCGGTTTATACACGGATTATTCTGCAATTGGTTAAGTTCGTTATCTATGACTATATGTAATTGTAAAATATGTACATTATTAATATAACCATTTACAAAAGTAATTATGTACATATCAATTAAATTTAATATTTTTTTATATATACGGAGAAAAATGTATTAGAGATTTTAGTATAAATTTGTATAAATTGGACACATACCTCAAGCTTTAGACAAATTTGTTGAAGTAGTACAAGAAAATTTACTATAAAAATATTTAAAATATTTTTATTATTAGAAAATGTATTATAATTATAGTAAATTTTACTATATCATTTCATAATTTCTTCTAAAGCTTGACTTATATGTCCACACTGAGAAAGAATAGTTAAAAATTACCGTGCTAGTCACTATAATTGCCAAACATAAAGAAACACAGAAAAAATTGTTGTGCAGCACGGTAAAAATCAAGTTAAACAAATATAGGAAAAGTCATATAGATTGGCGAAATAATACACGCGATTTGCACTTTGAACGATCAAATTTTACCGTGCTTCACAATAATTTCTTTTGTATTCCATCATATTTCGCAATTTTAGTGATTAGCACGGTAATTTTTAACGTTTTTTTCTCAGTGTATTTTATGAGGATTTATAGTAAAATTTCTATTAAATTTCTCTGCTTGTAATAGTATTTTTTTTCACTGAGAAAACTGCTATATTAAAAATTACTATTTTACGTAGTATTGAACAGACTGAAAACATAAATACGCTACAATTTGTCACATTTATGTCTTAATATACGATTAGATATAGCAAATTTTGTCGCTCGTAAGTTTTTTTAGTACTACGTAAAGTTGTAAATTGTGGTGTTCATTTTTTCCAGTGTATTAACCATCACATTATAAAATAAAGTATTGTTCCCATTATAATTTTGTACATGTTATTTAGTAATATATTTTGCTACATTTACAATATTTATTTCTTTACATGTTTATTAATTTTGTTACTAAAAATGTATTGTTTCGTTAAATGTAATATAAACAGTAAAAATTTCAACTAATAATTATAAATTGATAATATTATGAAAATTTTAAATTTTAATGTAAATTATAATTGTCATTTATTTCATTTTCCTATATTTGTTTTTTGTTTTTTTACAGTCAATTTTTATAGAATCTTATATTATGTCTCGTTTTAGATGTGAATGATATTAATAGGATTAAATATATACATTATACATAATATATTTGTATATGTAAAAATGAATATAAAATTATATTGTACTGAACTGTTTAATATACAACAAAAACAACTAATTACTTCTTCTGAAGTTGAAAACATTGAAACAAAAATTGTATATTGACTGTACTACAATTATTCCGAAGTCGATTGCATACGTACAGTAGTTCAGTCAATTGCGGGCTGACAAAGCATTGAGTTGATTCAAATTAACTAAAAAAATTAGCAATAATAATAATAAATATGTGTAAAATAATTGAGTAATCAACTCAATAACACAGTATCAACGTACTTTTACATTGTTATAATTTTAATCATATTTTAGATCATAAGGGAATTAGTCAGTTAATTCTAGCAGAAGTCACTCGCTTTCACTTTTGTCATTATTAAATTAATATAATGTTTATTCATTATTACATTTTAAATCTTATCAAGAGATAACGATGTATGATTATTTTAAGTTATACGATACTTCAAAATTTTCTGTAAGATTAATTACAATTTAATTATACGAGTATTTTATTTAATTAAAAAACTGTAGAAATAACAAAAATTTTCTGACCTCATTTCATAATGATTTGTTATTTCACATGTTTATATTATTCTTTATCTTATAAGTTATAAGACAGTTTCATCATGGCGGTTGAAAAATGTTGAACATTGTGTCAACGTTACGACAACATTGATATAAAGTTGATTTAACGTTGACGTGTTAACGTTACATTAACATTGCTTATTTGTCAAACAGCTTGTTTTTAACATTAATATAATGTTTACTCAAATAAAAAAATCATTTAATTATATAAAAGAGGCAGCATAATTTCGGCAAGTTAAATCGGAATGCGGAATTTCATTAGCATAAAGTATCTCTTATCTATTATTATATTTATTAAAATTTATTTAACGTCAATTTTGTTTGAATATCAGTTATAATAATGTTTCTATTATCTGTAAACTGCTTCTAAGATATTTATTCAACATTCAGCATAATAAATTGTGAAATAATGATATCAGAGCTTTGTAATGCTTTTCAAATTTGCTGTCCATTTTTATTAGTAATTAAAAAAATATTTTAGCAATTAAAAATCCGTTTGAAAGAAAAATAAATTAATTATCACGGTTTTGCACTTTGTACTCTAACGCAATAAAAAGATAAAATTTGTTATTGAAAACTATTTTATTGTAATCTATTGATTTTTGTTTTCTGGGTTAACGAACATTTTTTTAATTAGATAAGTGTGATTAAAGGATATAATAAATAAGCTACTAATAGCACATTGATGAAGGACAACTCCAATATTTAAAATAACAAACCTCTATTTTATGATTTTGACTTGTCATAAAAAATATGCAGAGATGATTAGAATATGTGTCAACATAATAAAGAAGTTAGACTTTATGGGGGTTTTTAGATAGGGTCGAAAATTAATAAAATTTAAATAACAAATGATTCAATTAAAAGTAATTATTACACGGAAAATAAGAATATACTAAAATAGCAACACGCCTGTGCTGCAACGACACAACAGGAGGACGAACATGCGAGCGCTGTGTATTCAGCAAGGACCTGCTAACAGCGCCACTATTACGATGCTCCGTCCTTCTAGAATACACAGCGCTCGTATATTTCGTCCTACTGTGTTGTCGTTGCAGGTCAGGCTTGTTCTTCCGTCTATCAAAAATTGAACTTATATTCAAAAATTGAAATATTCCTGGTAAAAATGAATGCTGAAAATTGTTGAAAAACGCTGAAAAATGTTGCAAAATGTTGAAAAATGCTGAAAATTCCCAATTTCTTAAAAGTTAATGTCTTTCTGAAGTTGATATATTATTTTATAACTCATAATATAATGAATAATATAAACATGTGAGTATAAAAAATCATGATGAAAAGAAAATATAAGCCACAAATGTCATAACAAATATATTTCTTTTATAACTAATTTATATAATTTTTAAAAATGATAGAGAGAAACCTAAGAACAAATTACACAACATTAATTTCACAAATATACACTGGGCAATATTTTGATGTCAAACGAACTGCCGAAAACAGTTGAATAGATACAAGTGACATAGTTAACATAAAAATGTTAGATATACGCGGTCACCATGTCGAATGAACATGGTGTCATGCGGATACAGCATTATACACACGGAAGAAAAATGTATCGTGGCACTGCAATAAATCTGTTTGAATCAACCGGAATTTCCGTTTGGACTGAACGAACCAGAAACTGTATTTTTAATTTAATACGTGAAAGAAAAACGTATTGTTGAAATAACAAAATATTTATTTCTATTTCAGCTATACTTTATTATTGTAATCATAATAAATTTCAAAGATACTAGTATGTTTATGACAACAGATTTATATACTTAATAAAAACGTACTTTCTTTTTAAAGAAAGACGTTGACACGTTAAAGTTGATGCAACCCGATATGAACTGACATTGATATGTTGATACAATGTTACAGCAGCGTTGAAATAACGTTTTAATAACGTTTTTCAACCACCATGTTCCGTTAGGGACGTATTTACTATACCTGAAATCAGCGAAAAAACAAAAGTAGAAAAGCGTAGTTTATTAAGAATTTCTGTAATCAAACTACAGTAGTGTGTCAAATATCAGAAAAATCCGTAGAATGGTTGTAAAACCTTGTTAATTTGTTTCATTAGAAATGCATAGAAATCCGTGGATATTATTTCCAGCAAATTTATTATTGCTAATATTAAAATTCGTTAATTTTTGGTTATATTCCGCAATTAATATAATGTTTATTCATTATTACATTTTATATCTTATCAACAGGAAACGATGACTGATGATTTTAAGTCATACGATACATAAAATATTGTCTATTAAGATTAATTACAATTTAATTATATGAGTATTTTATTTAATTAAAAAACTGTAAAAATATCAAAAAGTTGTACACGCAACAAACTTTAACTTCGAAAGTCATTAAGAACTCATTAACGTTCTTTAAATTGATATAATGGGGGCAGCAAAACAAATTTTAATGCACCCTAACGTCGTACAAATAAAATGAAAACAAAAGTCCGAACAAATAGACAAAATTCTCTACAAGATGTTATAAACACCTTCCCCAATATTCCAACGCAAAGGGTTCAAAATCCGAACATAATTTTTTATATTAAAAAACTTGTCACTACAAGGGTATAATAAAACCAACTTTTCTACCCCATAACGTCATTCGAATCAAATGGGAAAAAAAGTCCCAACAACTATAGACAATTTCCTACAAGATGGTATAAACCACTTCGCAAATACTCGAACACAAAGGGTTCAAAATCCGAACAAAAGTTTTTATATTAAAAAATTTTTCTCTACAAGGGTATAATGAAATCAACTTATCTACGCCATAACGTCATACGAATCAAATGGGAATAAAAGTCCGAACAACTACGGACAATTTCCTACAAGATGTTATAAACCCCTTCGCAAATACTCGAACGCAAAGGTTTCAAAATGCGAACATAAATTTTTATATTAAAAAATTTGTCACTACAAGGGTATAATAAAATCAATTTTTCTACACCATAATGTCATACGAATCAAATGGACACAAAAGTCCGAACAACTAGACAAAATTCTCTACCAGATGGTGTCAACCCCTTCACTAATATTCCAACGCAAATGGTTCAAAATCAGAACATAAATTTTTATATTAAAGAATTTGTCACTACAAGAGTATAATAAAATCAAATTTTCTACCGCATAACGTCATACGAATCAAATGGTAATAAACGTCCGAACAACTAGACAAAATTCTCTAGCATACGGTATCAACCACTTCTCTAGTATTACTACGCAAAGGGTTCAAAATCCGAACTAAAATTTTTATATTAAATAATTTGTCTCTACAAGGGTATAATAAAATCAACTTATCTACGCCATAGCGTCATACGAATCAAATGGCAAAAAAAGAACGAACATTTATAGACAATTTCCTACAAGATGGTATAAACTCCTTCGCAAATACTCGAATGCAAAGGGTTCAAAATCCGAACATAAATTTTTATATTAAAAAATTGGTCACAACAAGGGTATAATGAAATCAATTTTTCTACCCCATATATTAATACGAATCAAATGGAAACAATAGCCGGAACAACTAGATAAAATTCTGTTCCAGATGGTATTAACCCCTTCTCCAATATTCCAACGCCAAGGGTTCAAAATCCGAATATAATTTTTTATATTCAAAAATTTGTCACTACAAGAGTATAATAAAATCGATTTTTCTACCCCATAATATCATACGAATCAAATGGACACAAAAGTCCGAACAACTAGACAAAATTCCCTACCAGATGGTATCAACCACTTCCCCAGTATTCCAACGCAAAAGTTTCAAAACCCGAACAAAATTTTTTATATTAACAAATTTGTCACTACAAGGGTATAATAAAATCAATTTTTCTACCCCATAAATTCATACGAATCAAATGGAAACAATAGTCCGAACAACTAGACAAAATTCTCTACAAGATTGTATAAACCCCTTCTCCAATATTTCAACGCAAAGGGTTCAAAATCCGAACATAATTTTTTATTTTAAAAAATTTGTGACTATAATGGTATAATAAAATAAACTTTTCTAGCACATAAATTCATACGACTCAAATGGGAATAAAAGTCCGAAAAACTATAGACAATTCCCTACAAGACTGTCTAAACCTATTTGAAAATACTCTCACGCAAAGTGTTTAAAATCCGAACATGTATTTTTATATTAAAAAACTTGTCACTACAAGGGTATAATAAAACCAACATTTCTACCCCATAACATCATTCGAATCAAATGGGAAAAAAGTCTGAACAACTATAGAAAATTTCCTACAAGATGGTATAAACCCCTTCACAAATACTCGAACGCAAAGGGTTCAAAATCCGAACAAAATTTTTATATTAAAAAATTTGTCTCTACAAGGGTATAATAAAATCAACTTATCTACACCATAACGTCATACGAATCAAATGGGAATAAAAGTCCGAACAACTACAGACAATTTCCTACAAGATGGTATAAACCACTTTGCAAATACTCGAACGCAAAGGTTTCAAAATGCGAACGTAAATTTTTATATTAAAAAATTTGTCACTAAAAGGGTATAATATAATCAATTTTTCTACCCCATAATATCATACGAATCAAATGGACACAAAAGTCCGAACAACTAGACAAAATTCTCTACCAGATGGTATCAACCCCTTCACCAATATTCCAACGCAAAAGGTTCAAAATCCGAACATAAATTTTTATATTAAAGAATTTGTCACCACAAGGTTATAATAAACCCAACTTTTCTACCACATAGCGTCATGCGAATCAAATAGGAAAAAAAGTCCGAACAACTAGACAAAATTCTCTACCAGATGGTATCAACCCCTTCTCCAATATTCCAACGCAAATGGTTCTAAATCCGAAAAAAATGTTTATATTAAAAAATTTGTCACTACTAGGGTATAATAAAATCAATTTTTCTGCCCCATAATTTCATACGAATCAAATGGAAACAAAAGTCCGAACAACTAGACCAAATTCTGTACCAGATGGTATCAACCCCTTCTCCAATATTCCAACGCAAAGGGTTCAAAATCCGAACAAAATTTTTATATTAAAAAATTTGTCACTACAGGGGTATAATAAACTCTACTTTTCTACCCCATAACGTAATACGAATCAAATGGGAATAAATGTCAGTACAAATATAGGCAATTCCCTACAAGATTGTCTAAACCCCTTTGCAAATACTCTCACGCAAAAGGGTTTAAAATCCGAACATACATTTTTATATTAAAAAATTTGTCACTACACGGGTATAATGAAACCAACTTTTCTACCCCATAACATCATGCGAATCAAATGGGAAAAAATGTCCGAACAACTAGACAAAATTATCTACCAGATGGTATCAACCCCTTCACAATATTCCAACGCAAACGGTTCAAAATCAGAACATAAATTTGTATATTAAAAATTTTGTCACTACAAGGGTATAATAAAATCAAATTTAATACCCCATAACGTCATACGAATCAAATGGGAATAAAAGTCGGAACAACTATAGACAATTCCCTGCAAGATTGTCTAAACCCCTTTGCAAATACTCTTACGCAAAGGGTATAAAATCAGAACATAAATTTTTATATTAAAAAATTTGTCACTACACGAGTATAATAAAACCAACTTTTATACCCCATAACGTCATGCGAATCAAATGGGAAAAAAAGTGCGAGCAACTAGACAAAATTATCTACCAGATGGTATCAACCCCTTCTCCAATATTCCAACGCAAAGGGTTCAAAATCCGAACTTAACATCTTGTATTAAATAATTTGTCACTACAAGGGTATAATAAAACAAACTTTTCTACCCAATAACGTCATACGAATCAAATGGGAATGAAATTCCGTACAAGTATGGACAATTTTCTACAAGATGGTATAAACTCCTTCGCAAATACTCGAACGCAAAGGGTTCAAAATCCGAACATAAATTTTTATATTAAGAAATTTGTCACTACAAGGGTATAATGATATCAATTTTTCTACCCCATAACTTCATACGAATCAAATGGAAACAAATCTCCGAACAACTAGACAGAATTCTCTACCAGATGGTATCAATCCCTTCTCCAATATTCCAACGCAAAAGGTTTTAAATACGAACATAAAATTTTATATTAAAAATTTTGTCATTACAAGGGTATAATAAAATCATCTTTTCCTTCCAATAACTTCATACGAATCAAATGGGAATAAAAGTCCGAACAACTACAGACAATTCCCTACAAGATTGTCTAAACCCCTTTGCAAATACTTTCATGCAAAGGGTTTAAAATGCGGACATAAATTTTTATATTAAAAAATTTGTCACTACAAGGGTATAATAAAACCAACTCTTCTACCCCATAACTTCATGCGAATCAAATGGGAAAGAAAGTCCGAACATCTACACAAAATTCTCGGCCAGACGGTATCAACCCCTTCTCCAATATTCCAACGCAAAGGGTTCAAAATCCGAACATAAGTTTTTATATTAAGAAATTTGTCACTACAAGGGTATAATGAAATCAACTTTTCTACCCCATAACTTCATACGAATCAAATGGGAATAAAATGGAAATTCAATTACAAACATACTTTATTTTAAGTTTCTATGAACGACACTGAGAAGATAGACGACACTCGATTAAATAACCTAATAATCAAAGTGTTCATTGGACACATGGTTGGCTCACGCAATCGA
>JABFPO010000080.1:0-12406 GCA_022817385.1 Macroteleia sp. ZL-2020
AGTCACGCGCCAGTGAATGAGACAAAATACGTGTCTCAGTCAATCTGCTATTAAAATCAGCGTTAAAATTGAATATTCGACGGGGTAGGTTTTATCGTTCAATTTAATTGAACTGCGTTTTTTGGTACCCTACCGAACCAGTTACGACGTTTTCACGACGCTTGCACGACGCTTAAGCGTCGTACAAGCGTCGTGCTAGCGTCGTGAAATCGTCGTAACATTTTCAGGATATTATTGGAAGTAGAAAACTTTGTCAAAATTTTTTCAATTGAAATTTTCTGAATTTTTTAAAATTTCGGAATTTAACAAATTTTTGAAATTGTACAAATATTCAACATTTTCGAAATTTCAAATTTTTTCAAATTTTCACAAATTTTCCAAAATGTTCAAAATTTTTTAATTTTTTAATGTTCAAAATGTTTTAAAAATTTTTTAATTTTTAAAATTTTTCATATTTTTAAATATTGTTAAATTTTTCAATATTTTAAAATTTTCAAAATGTTTTAATTTTTTTTCAAATTTTTTAATTTTTTCATATTTCCAAAATTGTTCAAATTTTTTAAATTTTCAAAAATTTTCAAATTTTTAAATATTTTCAAATTTGTTTTCAAATTTTTAAATTTTTTCAAAGTTTTAAAATTTTCAAAATCGTTCAGATTTTTTTAAATTTTCAAAATTTTTCTAAAATTTTAAAATATTTTTAATTTTTTAAATTTTTCTAAAATATTAAAATATGTTTAAATTTTCAAAATTGTTTTAAAATTTTTTAAAAATTTTTTAATTTTTTGAATTAAAAAATAAATTTTAAAGTTTCAAAATTTTTCAAATTTTCAAATATTTTCAAATTTTTCAATATTTTTAAATTTTCAAAAATTTCAAATTTGTTCAAATTTTCGGAATTTTTATTCTAAAAATTGCTCAATTTCTCGAAACTTTTATAAATTTTTAATTTTTAGAAAATTTTGTTTTATATTCTGTAATATTATGTATAGGATAGGAACGTTATAGAAATATTATATGTTCGTTTTGCTAACATTCCTATCATATTAAATAATATTATAGTAATATTAAACAAGATTAAGAAATTAATATTCAAAATCAAAATTATCGCGTTGTTGAATTCGTCATTTTCTTTCAGGAATTTCGAAATTTCGACTTTAAATTTGAGATCTACGCATATATATATTTATAGAAATTCTTAATAGAAAATGTTGAATTCAAAATGGCGATACACTCAACTCTCACTTAAATTGCGCTTACTTAAATTGCACGCTTACTTAAGTTGACAAGTTCCTCTCATTTTATTTGACAAACAGGATATGACAAACAACCAATCAAAGTAAAGTTCTATTCGTTCCAAATTTGAATCCACAGAATTCAAATTTTTAATTATATATTTTTCATGAACGTATTGTGCGAATATCCTTAGTTCAGTGTAATTATTTTCTAAATAAAGAAACTGAATTTTTTATTAGATGCAACGAACAAATTTTACTTTTTCAACTTTTATGTTACTTATATTTTAAAAAAGTTACGAATGACGTGCGCCAAATTTATGCGCAGTAGAACTGTCAATTTAAGTAAGATTTCCGGTCCCAAAAATGCAATTTAAGTAAGAATTGAGTGTAATTTTGATTTTGAATATTTATTTCTTAATCTTGTTTAATGTTACAATAATATTATTTTTTGAATATTATACATTCTTAGAAAGCTATTTTTGAATCAAAAAGTAAAATCTTAAGTCAACCTGGAGTGGCATTACGAATCTTATTTTCTCAGATTTAAATCAAAACGAAATCAGAATATATTCAACTCAGATCAAAATCAAATTTAAATTTATTTAGAATCAAATTCAAATCAAACGAAAGTTATTTTTACAGAATTAAATCAATAAGCGAAATCAGATTCAAATCAAAACCATATTTTGATCATTATGTCAACGTGATTTTGATTTGATTCTGATTTGATTTTAAATTGGTTCTAAATAAATTTAAATTAGTTTTGTACTAATTGTGATTTGCTTCTGATTTCGTTTTGATTTAATTCTGAGAAAATAAGATTCCCCCTAGAGAACATCAATGTTTAATGAACGTTCATTGAGGGTTAAACATTTAAAATCTAAGCGTTTAAAGAACATTCATAGAAGAGTAATGTATGTTCAATTAACCTTCATTGAACGTAGAAATGTCCGCCTCTTCATTAAACAAATATTGAAAGTCGATTGAAAGGAGATCCAACGTTCATCGAACGTTGAGAGACGAAATACAATGAATAAGCTTTATCTAACGTTGAATGAAAGTATGATAAATGTTGAATAAAAGTATAATAAACGTTGAAAAGAGTTTAATAAATGTGGAATGAAAGTGTAATAAACGTTGAATGAAATTATAATAAACGTTGAATGAAAGTATAACAAACGTTGAATAAAAGTATAGTAAACGTTGTATGAAAGTATAAGAAACGTTGAAAGGGAGTATAGTAAAAGTATGATAAATGTTCAGAGAACATTACTAATGAAGATCTTACATCAATTTTATGTAAGAATAATGCATATTTCTTTTGTACTGACAAATGAAAATATTATTGTGAAGTCAAAGTACTGCTTGTTGGCGTAGTTAAACATTTTATTTTCGTATAAGAATTCAACATTCTTAAATGATTTTTCTTGATTTAAGAAAGCAATGTTTTTAATGATCATTCATGACAAAAGCTAACCATAAATTCCAGGTGGAATCAGCGTGAATATTATGTAGTCTCTTAGGACTGTTTCTAACTGTATCAAACAATTAAGGTTAACTCATTTTGTCATTAGTTTTCTTGGGTGCTGCTCTTTTATTCTTAGAAAATGATATATTTATATAATGTAATGTTTTATTTAAAATGTTTATATTTTATAAGAAATAATATATAAAAATATAAATATAAAAGAAATAAAAAAATTCAATTACATATGCCGACTATATAAGAAATATAATACGATTATATTAGAGATATAATGGAACTGTATGACAGATATACTTCACGTTTTACCAAGTTCCTTTATTAGAAACGACTTAGTGTATATGTTATCAATTAAATTCTTTACATTTCATCATCCTTCTATATAAATTTGCAAAACTTATAGAATTAACAGATGCCTATACCCTAAGGGAACACCTATATTATAATAATATTATTTTAATATTAAAAAATATTTATTAAGTTAATATTAATATAATATTAAAATAATGTTAAAATAACTGTGATATGTCTCTTAATATTACGTTATATTAATATTCTCCTCAATATTAAAAGAACATTATTTTAATATTAAATTAATACTCGTAATATTATTTTAACATTAAAATACTGCTATTTCATTATTTAAGAAGGGATATTATTATAATATAATTTTAAGAAACATATCACAGTTCTTTTAACATTACTTTAATATTCAATTATAATTAATTTAATAAATATTTTTTAATATGAAAATAATGTTGCTATAATATATGTGTTCCCTTAGGGTAGTCCACCATTAAAATGATAATTGTGTAACTCTTTACATAAAAATAATGTATTATCAATAGTAAAAAAGTTACAGGATCGTTTCTGCTACTATTACATACTTTAATATTGGCCAAATAGTTACATATTACTTCTGCTGTCGTTATGGCAATTGCCATGACTGCAACAGAACATTTTTCTCCGTGTAGGAAAAGAAATTCTTTGTTCGTGTCTTGAACTTCCAACTCTTTGGTTACTAAGTCTGATACTGTAACCACTGAGCCATCTTGAATTATAATATACCGTGATAAATTTGTCTTCTTAAACTTAATACAGATTCTAACAATAAATTTGTAAATTTAAGAAGGTAATTTGACCGCGAACAGGTTACCATATTCAAACATATTCAAAATCAAAATTATCACCATGATGGATATTCATCATTTTCTATTAGGAATATCCATTCGAAATTTTCTATTTGAAATTTACAGTCTAAGCATATATATATATATACGTAGATCTCGAAATTTAAATTGGAAATTTTGAAATTCCTGATAAAAAATGACGACTTTACCATGGCGATAATTTTGATTTTGAATATTAATTTCTTAATCTTGTTTAATACACTATAACCAGTATTAATATAAGTAATATAACAGTATAAGGTTTAATATATATAACTATATATATAAGAATTTGTCAATGTAGGTGGCACTTCAGTATCGGTTTTTCAAATAACTAAAAATATTCGTATAATATCGTACGATATTTTTAGATGACCATATGTTTCTCACAATGGATTTGATGTCCATGTTTTATAAGTATCATCGTTTTGACACTGATTATTTAGATTGCGTTTTGAGCTCCAGCGCTAATTCAGCATTAGGGCAATTCGGTTAACCGAATTAAAACCAATAATCTTTTCCCTTAAAGTTTTTTATTAAAAAACAAATATTTTTGTATTATTATCGTACGATAATAAAATTTCAAAAATCTAAAAATATTCATATAATATCTAAAAATATCGTACGATATCTGAAAATATTCTAGAATATCTAAAAATATTCGTACAATATTTATCGTATATACATACGATATTTCTAAATAATATCTTAAAATATTCTCTGGATATTTTTTCATTTTATTTTCAATGAGATAAATAAAATTCGAAAAATATCCTAAAATATTCAGAGAATATTCTACGAATATCTGAAATAATATTCATAGAATATTTTTTACCCCGGACATTAAAATGTACTGATAATATTCGCAGAATATCTAAGATTATCTTGGATATTCATAGGATATTATTATGGATATTAAATAATATTCTCAGTATATTCTTAGAATATTATGTGTTAATAGGGTAATATTAGTTTTGGTAAATCTGAAGTTGAGCTCCCCCCCCCAACAGCTATCAATCTATATATCAAATGATAGGAAATTTTTCGCTGATTCTGGAACTGCTTTTAAATCGCGGCGCTCTCATACCGTTCGCATGATAAATGCACTTGAATGCAGAAAAATGCATTTCTATTTTTGTGAATAAATCGGATACAAGTTGACAAACAAACTCGTACAGTACATGAATTTATTGCAAATTTTGAGGAGGATACGGAGGTATAATCAACTTTATTCTTAATTCTACATTTTGTTAGTTAAATGCAATTTTATGCAATTTTAAGCGTTTTTCTGAATTTTATCATATGTTATTATTTATTGACCCCTATCTAAAATGATGAAATAATATATAAAATTGAAGTAAATTTTATGCAGATTTGGGAAGTGTAATTACATCGTAGCGCTCTCTTACCATTGCCGAGATAGATGCACTTGAATGCAGAAAAATGCATTTTTGGAATAATTCGGATACAACTGGGTATATATACAAACACGTATAATATATGAATCAATATCAGATTTTGACCAGATTACGCACGTGTAATCGAAATTAACCGTACTTTTATGATTGGTTCGTTAAATGCAATTTTATGCAATTTTCTGCATTTATCATATATTTATATTTCTTGATAGTGCTGCAGAATGATCTTATAGTATATGAAATCAAAGTACATTCTATACAAATATTAGAAGTGTAATTACAGAATGCAGAAAAATGCATTTTTATTTTGTAGAATAAATCACAAACCAGTCTACAAAAAAACCTCATACAATACATGAAATTATTTCAAATTTTGAGGAGAATACGCAGGTATAATCAAAATTATACTTAATTCTACAATTGGTTCGTTAAATGCAATTTTATGCGTTTGTCATATGTTATTATTTTTTGATACTGATGTAAAATTAAAGTAAATTTAAAATTAAAATTAAAGTAAAATTAAAGTAAACATTAAGTAAAATTAAAGTATATAAAATTAAACTAAATTTTACGCAGATTTTGGACGTGTAGTTACAAGTACTCTTATAGTTCGCGAGATTGATGCACTTGAATGCAGAAAAATGCGTTTATATTTTTTGGAATAAATCGTATACCAGTCGGTCTATATACAAACACGTATGGTACACGGAGAGAAGTGTCATTTTAGGCCAAATGCAATTGCTGTTATTCTTACAAAATTTATGCTACAGTAGCGTCAACTGCATTTAGCCTAACATGTATTTCTCTGCGTGTATATGAATATGAATCAAATTTTGAGCAGATAAATAGGTGCAATCGACATTAACCGTACTTTTATAATTGGTCTGTTAAATGCAATTTTATGCAATTTTATGCACTTTCACATACTATATAAAATTAAAGTGCATTTTATGCAAATGTTGGAAATGTAATTACATCGTTATGTATTATAAATTATAACATTAATTATATATCCGATTTTTTTCCAAAAAATAGAAATGCATTTTTCTGCATTCAGGTGCATTTATCTCGCGAACGGTAAAACAGCGCTGCGATGTAATTACACTTCCAAAATCTACGTAAAATTTACTTTAATTTTATATACTATTTGATCACTTTACATCAGTATCAACAAATAATAACATATTATAAATGCAGAAAAACGCATAAAATTGCATAAAATTGCATTTAACAAACCAATTGTAGAATTAAGTATAATTTTGATTATACCTCTGTATTCTACTCAAAATTTGAAATAATTTCATGTATTGTACGAGTTTTTTTGAATAATGGTTTGCGATTTATTCAACAAAATAAAAATGCATTTTTCTGCATTTAAGTGCATCTATCTCGCGGACGGTAGGAGAGCGCCGCGATTTGAACGCACTTTTGGAATCTCCGTAAAATTCTCTTCAATTTCATATATATACACACCTATGTTGGGGGGGGGAGCTCAACTTCAGATTTACCAATCTGGTAATGGATTTGACTTGAATGTTTAATATATAATATAAGATTTCTATTTTTAAAGGTTAATTTGATATTATCTTAGTCTATACATGTATTGTAAATCAAGTTTACGTCATGTTATCAGAAACGTATCAACGTTGTCAGGAAAAAACAATTAAATATTACAAACATTAATATCTAAAATAAAATATCAGTGTGTTTTTAAACTTGCAGCTGTTTGTTTGAAAAGTAGAAAAAAGATCTAAAATCACAATAAAAATATAACTTTATGTAAAATCATAAATCGGTTGGAAAATTCAAAACTGATTTTCACTTTATACATATGCAATTTAATTAAATCAAATTTACTGAAAAAATATAAAATCAATGTTTGTTAGGAGTTGAATATTTTTTGTTTGTTTTTTTTTTACTTACAATTATTTGTCAATGTATCTGTTGTATTTTGTGAAGATTCCCCATTTTGTGTTTCTGTATAGTTTTGTGTACTAGTACTGGGTTGTTGAAATGCTGGGTAATTGTTTGGATACATCAGGGATTTTGGATTTCCTGTTTGTAGTTCAGTGTACATTGGAATCCCGGAACTGGGGTTTTGTGACTGTGGTTCTTGTTGTGTTTGAAACAGGTAGTTTGGATTTTGATTATGTGACACAAGATTTTTGGTTCGCTGATTAAAAGTAATATTATTCATATTTCTGCGTAGTTGTTGATTTTGTGTGTAAGTGTGATGACAATGTGGATATCTTGGCATTGTATTGCATGGAATTGGTATTTGTGAGTTTGTGTATGATTGCCTCACATTATTCTGTCCTTGCATCTGCTGTCCCGGATATGTCTGAATCATGGGGTTAGGAACTTGTCTTTGAGCCACGATTGTAACTTGTGCTCGCGATTCAGGGTATGACCTTGTTATATAGTTTGGTGGCTGAAATTGTAGTTTTGCGAACTCTTGTGAGCCGTGGTTTGTTCCTTGTACTGGTACTCCCATATATGGTTGTGCCATATGGCCTGCTACTACTCCATGTGTTTGCGTGTATGCAGGAATCGTATAAATTGTTTGTTGTGGAATTCTTATTTGCGATTGAATCACAGGATTTTGTTCTTGTATTACAGATCTCGTATATGTCTGTACTGGATAATTTTTTTGTGGTATAGGTATGTTTAATTGAACTGGATGACTTGGCCCTTGTACTGCAGAGCCCGTGATTGATTGCATAGGGTAATCAGGTTTTTGTGGAGATGATACAAATGATTGTATTTCGGATCCCGAGTATGATGGCAACGTATGGCTTTGTTGTGGTGAGGATACTATGTGTGACTGCATTGCACGACTTGGTTTCTGTACTTCAAATCTTCGGAACGATTGCATTGTTTCGCTTGATTGTGATGAAGATCTGTTGTCGGATAGAACTGCACCACTTGGTTCTTGTACTGGAGACCGTGTGTGTAGTTGCTTTATAGGATTTGGATGCGGTGAAGATCTTATATATGTTTGTGCCAGATCTTCGTTAGATTGTGCCAGTTCTGGCGTAAGACTTGATTGTGTTGTAAGACTTGGTTGTGGCGGAGATTTCATTGTTGATTGATTCTCATGAGTTCGTTCTTTCACTGCAGATTCCGTGTGTGATTGCCTCGTTTGAGTTGGTTTTGGTGGCGATCTCAAGTGTCCTTGGATTTCAAGTCTTAAATTTAGTGCTGCATATGTCGTCTGTGCTTCCATCAGATGATCTAGATGTGATCGATTACCACTTGAATTTATTGCCGGTTGTATTGACTTATTTACTGCATATGCTTGCATATTATATAATTCTCGTCGAGATCTTAGATTTGATTGTCGTGATCTATACGGATGTGGTCTAGACACGGAGTAATTTTCTTCAGAATGAATTGGTTCTTGAATTCTCAAAGTAGAATGACCATGTGATTGTATCATATTAGTAATATTACTAATTGTGGTACGTCGCAATTGATCTTCCGTCAGATTTCGTGGCATATGTAACTGTTGTTCATTTTGTAATTGTCCCTGTTTATTTTCCATATTGTTTTGCACTTCCAATTGTCTGTTTATGTGTGTATGTATCGTATTGCCAGAGTTTGCTAATTTTTTTAATAATTTCAAATTTGCGTTTGAATCCAAATCGTGCTGCCTTCGCGAAGCCATGAATTTCTTGTGGTATATTAAGAAACTTTATTGGATTCCCGGTGATTGTGTACAATTTTACTCCAAATGGATTTCCCCGTTCTATGTAATCTAGCGTCGTATAATTTGACGTTTGTCCGTCTGTTTTTGTGTAATCTGTTCAATTGGATTAATACTTTTAGTGTGTATTAATGCTTTTTATTATCTGCAACAAATAAATTATAAAAAATAAATAAAATATTTGACTTTAATAAATAAATGAAATGTAAACTAATTAGAAATTAATATATAATTTATTACGGCAATAATTTTTACCCTCATTTGAAAACTTGTCATTATACATATAAATAGTAATTTTAACTTGGAATAATAATAAAAATATATAGTTCATAGTAATATACTCAGCTAATTATTCAATTTATATAATTTGTATAATTTGTTATTTTTGACATGATTTATATCTTTTAAAATTGTATGCATCTATGTGAGTAAAACCATACGGTACGAAATGTAAAATTAAAAGGTCTTCCTTGGAAAAACATGATTCAATTTCCTTAGTGTAAACAACAAAATACAAAAACTTGTTTGGCAAAAAAAAAAAAAAATAATAACTGCAGTATCGTAGAAATAAGTTAATATGACTGATTAATTACATTTTGAGACAACATAATAAAATTATCCAATATAATTGAATTACTTGGTACAACAATATAATTTGATTAAACGCGATGACAAACAATCGTTAATATTTAAAGCGTCCGTCGTGGATCTGCATTATTAATTGTTTGAAACTGCATTATTCTTGTTCGACACTTAAAGAATCACTAAATTATTAATTTTTTATATTTATACTAAACAAGAAATTTTTCTGTTTTTGAGAAATTTTACAAGGTTATATTTAAAATTTGTTCATTATATATTTAAATATATTCCATTAAAAGGAATTAAACTAAAATGTCATGACAATAATATAACAATATTAATCTAGTAAAATATGCAAGAACAATATGTATAAATAAAACACGTGTAATAAAAAATACAAAAGTTAAAAGGAGCCAGGTAAAAGTATTCTGTACAGAATACATTTTCATTTTTAGTATTAAAGACGAGTCATAAATAAAAAATAATATAAATATTATACTAATTATAAAATTAACAAAATAATTATTTTAAAAAGTTCAAATAAATAAAAATTAATATAATTTGTTTATTAGTGTGAGTGCCCTTGCCTCTCACAATTTGGGGTGCTTAATTAGTGAAATCAACCTCGTAGATGTTGTTCAAAATTATCCCCATTTGCTGTAATGCATAATTTCAATCTTTTGCGAAAGTGGTTAAAGCACCCCATGGGGACATTATTCTACTACGTCCACGTCGTTGTTCCCGGGTAACGCGAAAAGTAGGATACATTTTTTAAAAACATAACTCAATTTGGCGAAATGAAAGAATTGGTGCACTTTTTTTTTATCGATTTGATGCGCGTTTCTCGGATAATTATAAATAAATCAGAGTTCTTTCCCAATTTCAATTTTTTTCGATTCCAGCGCCATCTCTCAATGGTTCAAAAAAAATTTCCAAATTTAAGTAACTTATTTTTTCATGGAGAATTCTAATCTGCAATAAAAATAGAGGTCTTTTTCACCCCAACCCCCACCCCAACCCCACCCACTTCGTATGGTGTGAGGGAATGGCTAGTTTCAGTACAGGTGCATGTCTCCCTTGATAATACCTTTTTATCTGAATTTTTTTTCATGCATTTTCCGAGAATTACTGAAAATCTCATTTTCTGCGATTACAGCGTCATCTACGAGGAGTAGAAAAAAATGTTTCAGGCAAACCCTAGCTATTTTTGGGCGAGGAATCCGAATCTGCAATAAAAAATAGGGGTTCCTCCTTAAGATTACAAAGTTGACCCCGCTCCCAACCCCTGGGAGGAGTAGGACGGGGTGGATGACCCCACAGGTGGATGTCCCCTTTGATAATATTAACTTTTGATCTTAAACTTTTTTTCTGTAAACCGCATACCTTCTGAGATATTTAGGTGCGTATATTAAAATGGCCCACCCTGTATATTACTACTTCGGCTGAATCAGCAAAAATGTTTTGCTAATTTAATTGTAAATCGTCAGACATATTAGAATTTAACTACTAAAGATATTCTTTTTGTGAAACATCCAATGAGGAAAACATGATGAACATATATTACCACTTGTTTAAATGATTATTTACGAGGGAAACTGCTTGAGTTTGACATGTGAGAATATTAGATATTCTTAAACACTTTCGCAGGCAAAATTTCATATTTCTGTCAAAAGAAACTTAAAATAACTAAAAAAAATTTTATTCTATAATATTATGAGTAATATATATAGGAATGTATAATATGCGATACTATTACATGAATGAAGCTATAAGTATTTAAACGACAGTAAACTTTTATTTCTACCCTGAATATTAAATCACACTTTTAAAATTATAATTTTTATTCCAGATTCTACCATTTTGGTTGATAATAAGAAAGGATGCTAAGCATACGATTACAGAAAGCAAATAAAAAAGAGAATTGTATTCACTTCAGTTTCGTTTATATCGTGTGTTTATATACGTGTCTTGTCCTTTTATACACTCTTAAAAAAATAGTATTATATTAAAATGACAGCAGTTTTAAAACAAGTCAACTTAAATTAAAAGGAAATCTATTCCTAGGAAAATTATTAATCTAAAATTTATTATATGAATTATTTTATGACGAAACGATAAGAATAAATTCCTTTTATAATAAATAGAGTTTCTGTTTGTGCCATAGTTAAGAAGTAAACCTGTTTATTATAAAAGGATTCTGCTTATTCTAAAACTACATTTTTAAGAGTGTATTTAACCAGGACGATGAAAATTTTGATGTATTACTTTATTGTATTTATTTTAAAATTAGTAACAACAATATATATTATAAAGTATACACTAACCGGTAAAATAAACAAAATAAATATAATGAAACAGATATCCTAAAAAGTATTCCTACTTCAATATTCAATTTATACCTTTTGTAAGAATTTTGTTGTTGACGTTATGTTACGTTAAAAACTTGTGTTTTCGAATGGTTATAGCCTCCATTGAGTCACTCATTATATGCAACAATTTTCGCGCTGTTTGTATAATAACCTATTATGCAAGCAGTTAAGTGTACGAAAATCATTAGCCAAAATTTTATACATAGAATATTAAATATGGCACAGCGTACCTTAAATATTTTTTGGATGTATAATGCGTCCAATTTTATTTTGGAAAATACATCACGGACAGTAAACACCAAATTATAACTTATTTTTCATTTTCATTAAAAAAAACAAAAAATAAATTATATATATATATATATAATATAAATCATAAAATTGAATATATTTTTTTTTAATTACGATAAGTTGCTCATTCTTTTAAGACTAATAATAAAA
>JABFPO010000081.1:0-12403 GCA_022817385.1 Macroteleia sp. ZL-2020
AAATATAATGGGAATATATTAGAAATATAATGGGAATATATTAGAAATATAATAGGAATATATTAAAATATAATAGAAATATATTAGAAATGTAATAGAAATATATTAGAAATATAATAAGAATATATTAGAAATATAATAAGAATATATTAGAAATATAATAAGAATATAATACAAATATATTAGGAATATAATAGGAATATATTAGAAATATATGGCGGATATATTTCTCGTTTTACTAGGGTCTATTTTGAATTTGGGAACCACTTGGGGACCTCTTCGGAAGCATTTGTGGAACACTTTTGAACAACTTGGGGACCACTTGGGGATCATTTGAGAACCACTTGGGAACCACTTGGTTCAATACGAAACAATTATGTATGGCGTTTGACGCAAAAATTAATCATTTCCCTATAAGCGAATAATATTTTTAGTACGTTAATAAAATATTATTCAAAATTTATTTAAATAATATTATATTAATATTATAATAATATTAACATAATATTCCAGAAATATTCACTAATAGCACATAACATTTTCTACATATTTAGTAAATATTATAATTAAAATGTAAAAAATACTTTTTAAATGTATAGAAAATATTTAATTTCCGCATCAAAAAAATTTAAATTTCGTCAAGAACATTATTTAAATTAATTTTCATTTTGGTATATTACTTGTATTTAATAATTAATATAAAAATTTATGAGTGAAAGGGATAATATCCCTATGAACGAATTATATTATTTAATATTAAAATAATATTAAATTAATATTATACAATATTTCTGGTATGTTTCCAATAATATTATATGTCGCCTTGAATAATATTTTTTTCACATTATTTGTTCAAAAATCAAAACTGTCGCTATTTTGGATTCATCATTTCCTATCAGGAATTTTGAAATTCTGACTTCAAATGTAGAATCTCTATATATTTATTATATATGTGGGATGTAATGTTAAATTGGACATGAAAACCCCAAAATGGCAACCATTTTGATTTCCTATTGAATAACTTTAATATTATTTTAATATTAATTTAATATTACTTAAATATTAAATAAAATTTTTTAACGTACCAAAAATATTCGCTTTTAGGGATACATTTATGAAATTTTTTTCATAAACGCGTTATTAAATTTTTTGCATTTAAAAAATAACGAAAAGATAATGTCAGTTAAAGATAACAGATTTGGGAGATTCCCAAGAATTTTCTATGTGAATTTGCCAAACTCAGAATTTGGGGATTGCACAAGAATTCTTCTGAAGTTTACAAGATATTTTTTTCCGCGTATTACTTTCAAAAGTATGTATCGTTACCCGAAAAATTAAAATATATAAAATATTAAAATTAAAAATATGTAAACATGCATATTAAAAATTACTCAAAACGAAAATCTCTTCTATTTTAATGGAATAATCGATTTTTCAATTATTCAATTAAAAGTATTTGAATAATTAAAATATATCATTAATTTGAAGTAATTGTGTAATGGAATTTTTTAATTAATTATTCAATTATTAATTATTAAAAATAATTAAATAATTAAAATATTTAATTACTTCCAATGCAATAATGGATTTTTTTAATTAATTGATTAAAAGTAATTGAATAATTAAAATGCTTCATTACTTTTAATGGAGTAATACATTTTAATTAATATAATTAAAAGTAATTCGATAATTAAAATATTACATTACTTTGATTAAAGTAATGCAATTTTTTAATTAAACGATTAAAAGTAATGAAATAATTAAAAAAGTTTAATTATTTCATTATTTCTTATTTATTAATTAAAAAAAAACAATTACCAAATTAGAAGTAATTATGTATTAATTTAATTAAAAATAATACATTTTGCCCATCTCTGCTTCTAATTTATGCTAACTATCATTCCTACTGATTTTAACGGATATTTAAAATATAATTGAATTTTTAGGGTTTATTAATTTGGTTACAACACGACCCAACAAATCGGAAAAAAGAAGCTGCTACATTATTATCCTTAACAAGGCTTCCACTTGTATCGCCTGAAGTAAGTTTTAACCTGATTGTACACTGTTAAAATTCTTCGGTGTACGGTGTTAACATGATATATATCGTTAAAAATTCTGGTGTAAAACTTTGCACGTGCAGTGTACAATATTGAATGTTTGTTCATATGGAAACAATGAGAAATTAACACTGTTTCGGTGTATCATATTTTTACTCACAAAAGTGTTGAATTTGACACCCGAATTTTTATCGTGTACGAAAAATAAATTTATGATTCTTTATTTTAATCATGTAATCTTTTTTCAGTTTATTTCAGACAACATTTTCAACAATGAAATGTTTAAAGATGAAATTTCATCTTATAGATTAATTATAGAAGCATTTAACTTCCATTTGTTGCCTCAACGTCGATGTTTATTAATGTCCAGTAGAACTAGACATAGAAATGGTGCTTCTCGTGGAGTTTTATTGGTTGGAGGAAAAAATAGTAGCACTTGTAAGATAATTTTAAATTAATATACTTTAAATTTATCAGTTTTATTTACACAAAACATGTTTTATATGTTTAAAAACGGAACTCTTTTATTTATTAGCAAGTAGTTCAATGGACGAATTTTCTCTATCAAATAATAAATGGAGTTATGTAGCTAGCTTGAGTGATTTATCAGGTTATTTCGGAGCAGCAATTATAGACCAAAAACTCATTCTTGTTGGAGGTACTAGAAATGGGATTTATACCAATGTCGTCCAATATTTTGATCTTCAATCAAAACATATTTATTATTTACCTTCAATGGATGTAGCTCGGACAGAAATGGGTAAGTAAATAGGATAAAAATGTTATAATACATTATATAAAACAAGATGAAAAAAGAATTATTATGGTGATGGTATTGAAATTAAGTAAATTATTAATTTCGCTCAACCGTTCCTTTGACATCAATCTTGAGAAAATCTTAATGCGACTATGAGGAACAAGGAAAAACAAGAATATTTAAATTTCCTCTATTTTCCTATTTGAGCTTTTATTTAAATGTCAATCAATTTTTTTGCTTGCTGACGTTTCGTTTAGTTTGCCTAAACGTCTTCAGAGCTTAAAACAGATATTATAAATATGTTATAATTATCTACTTTTTCAATTTTTACATATAACAATCATCAATTAACATACATTAAATTATACACGGAAAACATACCAATTTTTCAGATTGTACATTATTTGAAATGACATGAAATCTGAAGAAGAGTGTCCATTCTCAGGCAACCATGTATTTCACAGTGATGCCAAAGTGATATAACGTGGATTTCACATTTGTATCTCATAGGAAACATTTATGTATTACATGTGATTCACAATTTTCCTCTCAATGTGGTGGAAATGTGATATGTCGATTTTAAATCATTTTTATATCACTATTAAATCCCAAATTCTTTACAATTTCATAAATATTAAATTAAAATTTCATCACAATTAAATTACAATTTCATCACCTTTAAATTAAAATTTCATTACAATTAAATCAGAATTTCATCACAATTAATTGAAAAAAAAAATTCGTCCGAGCTGGGGAATTGAACTTACGTCCTGCGAGTTCATAAGTCAGTAGCTCTAACCACTGAGCCATCAAGACTAATTGAATGGAGTGAGTTACTTCTTACGGTCACTCATAAAGAATATTATACTTACACTGAGAAAAAAATTATCTTAAATATTTGTATATTTTGTAGAAAATGGCGACTATATGACATTATTGTATATTTAAATATTCGTTAAAAAATGATACAATAATATGTGAATTTTAAATACTAGTAAGTGAATTTCACATACCGGCATGTCAATTTTTTAAATAAATATCTAAATTGTAAGTATAATTGGTTTATTTTTCGGTAATGTTGTCATATAATCGTTGTTTTATATAAAATATACGAAAATTTAATATAATTTTTTTCTCCGTGTAATAGATGAAAGATGTATGAGTGACAGTAAGAAGTAACTAACTCGATTCAGGTAGTCTTGATGGCTTAGTGGTTAGAGAGACTGGCTTATGAACTTGCAGAACGGAAATTCAATTCCACAGCTCAGAATTTTTTTTTTTTTCATTTAATTGTGATGAGATTGTGACTTAAATGTGATGAAATTCTGATTTAATTATAATGAAATTGTAATTTAAATGTGATGACATTTTAATTTAATTGTGATGAAGTTGTAATTTAATATTGATGAAACTGTGAAGCATTTGGGATGTAATAGTGACTTAAAATTGACATATCACATTTCCATCACATTGAGAGGGAAATTGTGTACCACATGTGATGCATAAATGTTTCCTATGGGATACAAATGTGAATTCCAGGTTAAATCACCTTTGCATCACTGTGTAATACATGGTTGCCTGGGTTGTCACGTGAAGTAATAAATAAAATATTTAATTTTCAATTACAATTTTAATTTAGGCGTAGCTGTGCTAAAAGGAGAATTATATGTAGTTGGTGGACATAACAATAACCTCATAGTTCCTTTAAATACCGTGGTCAAATTCAATCCATCAACAAATCTATGGAGTTCAGTTTCTCCCATGCAGACATGTCGGTACGGGGCTGGTGTTGCAGCCTTGAATAATAAGTATGCATACATTATGAATCAAACTAATACTTTCTTGAATTATAATATTAACATGAATGTTTATGTTATATTATGCAATAAATTCACGCAACTCTCATATATTGAACAACAATAAAGTCATAGCTCTCTGTATATTCTTTCTGCACGCATCATAGAGCTTTCAGACAGGATATTGATTTTCCTCCAACTGTGAATAACTTTTTGTGCTAATTTATCTAGCGGAAATTTGCATGTATTAATATGCAAATTATTTACTTTAATCTAATTTCAAATAACTAATTATATATTTTTAATTGATTTATAATGTTTCCTACAGGCTATATGTTGTAGGAGGTTTTAATGTTTCCTGCTCCATCGTAGCCTCTGTTGAATGTTACGATCCTGACACAAATCAGTGGACGATTTGTACTGATATGTTGGAAAGAAGAGCTTTTGCAGGGGTGGGAATACTAAAAAACTGTCTTTATGCAATAGGTGGTAAAAATTCATCACATGAACTACTAAACAGCGTTGAAAGGTACTTGATATTTTTATGTTTATTTTATATAGTTAGCACTTAGTAACCCAATCGTCTAATTATTCGGTGTAATGTTGAATATCATTACTTTATTCCTATTACAGATATGATCCAGAAAAATGTACATGGCAAAAAGTGGCTCCCTTGAGTCTCGCTAGAGAATGTGTAGCAGTTTGCACCTTAGGTGAAAGATTACTTGCCATTGGTGGTAACAATGGTGAACAATGGGTTTCAATCGTAGAAATATATGACCCTGATTCTGATAAATGGGAGCAAGTAAATAATAAAATGAGTATAAACAAAAAAACAAAATATGGGATATTTAATTTAATTTGTATATAATTGTATAAATATCAATTTCAGGTAGCATCTCTTGATAGTGGACGTGAAGGACCATATGTTGCATTAAATCCTTTTTGCTGAAGATTTCAGATTAATCTTAAGATTAATAAAACTGTAGAAAATTGTAAGGTAGCTTTGCTTACCAAGGTATAAATTTTATACTATTTAATAATAAATTTAATCACAAAGATTGTAATTTTTAAAAATTGCTCATTTATGTTTTTAACTGAATTAGCTAAGTTTATTGTTCTAATTAATAATTTCGAAAATTAAAGTTTATTGTTCTAATTAAAAATTTCGAAAATAAAAATGTTCAGTTTTATATATACAAATGTATAATGTCAGATTAGGAATAAATGTATACGATTAAAGAACGTAAATATTTTGTTAAGTGTTTAATCAGAAAGTCTGTAAGAATACATCAAATTTTTATTTGCAATTTCAAGAAACATCTTAGTTAATATGATTATGTATTTGACAATTGAAAATTAGTAAAGTAAATTTTGAAATGAGTTATCGTTAATATAACCTTTTATATGGGATTACCCAGCCCCCTTCATGAAGTCACACTTTGAGTTCTGGAAACAAACCCTGATTCAAAGCGTATATAAATTCATAAGGATTCATAAAAATAAAAATTTTATGAATCCATTTGAAACGTGCAATAGAAAAATCATGATTATAATATGGAATTTCATATATTTTTCCTGAAATTTTATATTAAAATGTAACGGTTTTTCATAAAAACAAAGTTGAATATTTTTTTCTGATTCATTATGAAAAAATATCAATGCAAATATTTATATGAATTATTATAGAATTACATGAGAATTATTTTATAAAATAATATGAATTTTCTATTTAGTAAATAATAGAATAAAAAATATGAATTGCAATGAAAAATCTTAATTTCTACAAGTATTATAATAGATTATGGAATTTCATTCATTATTTCTATGATCTGTTATGAATTATTATGGAACTCAGAAGAAATTAGTTTATAATTCGTGAATTCTTATGAAAAATCATCAATGCTCATATTTTCAAATTTTTTTACAATTTTAAATTGTTTAGAATTTTTACTTTTTTACTACCCTGTCGAAAAAAAGAAAAATAAATAAAATAGCAGTTTTTTCGACAAGTTAAAAAGTTTTGTTTAAACGATATCAGTATAACCCTGATAGCCAAACGTGCCTAGGCATAAATTTTATACTTTTGGTAGCTACATGCTAGCTTAATGCTGGCATGTAATGATCTAAGGTATACATGACGCATAATGCTAGCCGCATGCTGACACATCCTAGCATTTTACAGGCACACATGCTAACAATACTGCGACACATCTGCAACGGTTCTGCTACCATTCTGCTTACATGCTAGCATTTTACTGGCACGTGTGTTATCAGGGTACAGACTTATTACAATCAATCAATCAAGAATAAGCTATTTAACAGATAAACAATGTCTAATAAATTATTATTACGTCTCACATGACTTTACATTCATGTTGAATATTGCATGTTCACAGATTATTTACATTTAATTTGTATTATGTCCAAGAACTCAGTGGATGAATTTTTGCATTCTTCAACTTGTATGTAGCAGTCAACGCGTGGCATATGAAAAATATGCCAATAAAGTAACGAATTACATGAACTTTCTCTTTTCCAAGAAAATTCAAAACGTGGCAATTCTGACTAGCATATATTATTTAGTGCTAGATAATAATGGAGACAGTATTTTTTCAACTGATAGTTTCTCAGTACAATTACGTCATCCAATGTCATTAAAAATACGCCAGTAACGAATTACATGAACTTTCTCTTTTCAAGAAAATTCAAAACGTGGCAATTCTGACTAGCATGTATTATTTAGTGCTACATAATAATGGAGACAATATTTTTTTAACTGATGGTTTCTCAGTATAATTATGTCATCCATGGTCGTTTTTGACAACGACAAAGAGAGCAAACAAATTCTACGTTTGAATTACTCCATTCTTGATTTCTACGTTCTGTCTCTATACAGTTACGATGAATCCAACGAGTGCAAACAGTGCACATTACTCCGTCATATTTCCCTGCCCACGATGACGCTTGACATCGTAGGCAAACATTGCGCATATTGGGACAACGCACAAGTAAATCACGAGCTACTTTCAGACGGAAATTATGGATGTCAAAATTTTCATTATGTAAGGGTACATTTTTTGCTAGACAATCCATGTAATAAATTATATAAATTGCACAATTATATGCATCTGTTTGCATATTGTAAGGAAAATCTACCGGAACAGCTTTCCACTGTATTGCGCATAAGTTATTAGCTTTTCTTTTTTCGCATTCCTTTAAATATTTCCTAAATTGTTGCATATACGTGCTTGTACAGTTTGAAATTCTGTTCAGTGGATCAATATGCATGATTGTTTCCTTTTCAACATCCAAATACAAAAGAGTAAAATGGTTTGCATTGTATATAGGCATAAAAATTTTACCTCTCAGTGGTTTGTTTATATTGTACATACACCACGTGATACTCTTTTTTGTATTTGCTCTGTCTCCAAAAATACTGGCAGTTTCTAAAGTTGAAATATAAACTACATTTTCCCATTCTTTACTATGCAAAGCACTATATGCATATGCATCAATTACAGTATTATATAGGAAACTCTTTTCAAAAAGCTGACTGTATTCTACATTAGAAACAGTTGCTGCAAATTTTGGACTTGCAGGAATACCTTTTAATTTGGGATATAAACAGACAATATATTCTATGTCTTCATCTGCAGATTTTGGTATTATTTTTGCATAATACTCAGGATCATCAAATAAACTATTTGCCATGCTAAGAATGTGCTTTGAAGTATCAATATCAGGCAGGGATTTTTCAGGCATTCGTATATCTGCAGTTGTGACATTTAATGAGTTTGAAACTGCATTGAAACTGTTTGCATTGGGTTTGTCTGACAAAACTAATTGATCACATTGTACACTAGGTACTTCAGTTTCTTTTATTACTTCTTCTTTAATTGTACTATGCAATTGAGGGTTAAAATTTGTCATTTTATCAAGCGATAATAATGAATCGTCTTTATTGTTATCTTTCTTTAATTTTTTAGCATTCATTATTGTTTGGCATTCCATATGACTTGATGCCTTCCTTTTTCCTTTCTTCCATTCTGCGTGTGCATTTTCGTGTTGCCAATCTACATTTTTCTTGTTAACAGCTTTTTCCTCTTTTTGAGTGCTAACAATGTCTGCTATTTTCAATCTTGAACATAAGCGACTTTTATAATCCTTTAAACGATCAACAAAATAAAGGATGGAATTATTTTTTAAGGACTGCAACTCTTGATGTTTTATTATATTAAAGTGGCCTTCCACCGTTGCATTACTTAATTTTAATTTGCTTGGCTGCTGAACAGACAAAATGATTGCTGTCCATAAGGGTGCGAATGGCATGTAATGTGAAACAATGTAATCGGCAAAATCACATGCGTAATACTTATTTGTCACATTGTTCT
This sequence comes from Macroteleia sp. ZL-2020, assembly GCA_022817385.1. Lineage (NCBI taxonomy): Eukaryota > Metazoa > Arthropoda > Insecta > Hymenoptera > Scelionidae > Macroteleia > Macroteleia sp. ZL-2020. The sequence continues at coordinate 9,008 of JABFPO010000081.1, forward strand.
TATCGCATTTCACTTTATTCTTAATATGCATCAACTCATTCATAAAAACTTTATAAAATGGTGACTTTGCATATAAAACTTTTGCACATTCAGCATCTTCATCAATCATTTCATTACTTGTGCTATTTGAAACATTATTTTCACACGCGGATGATTCGCTCCCAGTATCCAATATTGTAATAACATATTTTTGTATACTAATCATGGCAGTAGTTGCCTCTTCTTCATCTGTAGTACATAAGATAGTCACTGACAATTTGAAAACTGCAATTAATTCTTCCCATGTACTACATCGCAACATTATTCCGGTTAATTCCAAAATAATGTGCTTCATTTTTTTCAAATTACCAAATTTGCGGTCAATAGTTCTGGACACACGATGCTGGAAATGTGAATTACAGGACTGTATAGATACAAAATTGTCGGGTAATTCATTTCCGTTAGTAACAAAATCAAAAGTTACTTCCAAGTATCTTAACATTGTCATAAAATTGAATTCACGGAGAACGGCATTCATTGATGCCCAGCACCAATCTATGACTATTGTTTTGATTTTAGAAACACGAGTAGTCATTTTTTTGACAAAATAATTGTACCGCATGAACATATTAGTTATAGATGGTACGCTTTGATCAGTAGTAACCATCTCTAGAATAGGAATTGTTATTCCATTTCTATTTACCACCACAGCATGATAAAATACTCTTTTGCTATCATCATCTTCTGGATTTCTAACTACGCCACCAGTTGCATCGAAGTATGCTATTGTTTCATTTTCTGTGACGTCAAATTGTTCTTTCGAAAACATGATAACTGTGAAAGGTTTCATAAAGAAACGTATGTATGGATCAGACAGTAGTTTTTCCTCATTAAATCTGTGACATATGTTTAAAATATCTTTGCATGCTGCAAATTTCGGTGGTGCTGCATTTTCTGATCTTGCCTGCTGTAAAACATGTAATGGATACAAACCATTGTAATTGCCTTCACGGGCTAAATTATTATTACATGTTTGTACCAATTCGTCATATACATGAACAGGCTTCTTTGTTTTCAAAACAATTTTTGCAGCTTCACGTTCCTTTCCACGCAACTGCTCATACTTCGGTTTACCGCGATGTTCGATTATCCCACTGAAGTCAGTGGAATACAAATACACGGTGCAGTATGCGTTTCTTAAATCTGTTACATCCATTTTGTAACGTGGATGATTTCCATCATATCGACATTTGCTGTACAGAGTTATATTGTCTTGATTAATATGTAAACCATACATACTCAATACACATGAAATCTCCTTTTTTTCTCTTATTATTTTTCTGAAGGCATTTCGAATTTTCGTGCGGTCAAAATCTTGAGTGTACGACACTATTTTTTGTTTATCGTCAAGAATTATCGTATTACTCAACGCTGTATCACTGCTGTCAACATAAACAACAGTTTTTTGTAAAAGTTCTTTACGACTTATTTTAAACTGCTCTCCAGTGAACTTAAAATTGTCAGTTTTTTTTTCATGCATAGGTATTTTTTGTTGCATTTCTTCATTTATATTAATAGTATTAAGTTCACTTTCGTCACCGTTTAACGATGCAGTTTCAGAACTTTTATGAGAAACATTTTGTTGTTTAATTGTACTCTTTGACATTGTTTTTTCGGTATTCAATGTACTCAATATTAAGTGGTCGTCATCTCCACTTTCTTCATCTTCCACACTTATCCAGTCTTCTGTTAGACATTGATCCTCGTTGTTGTTCAGATATTCAACATCTTCAGTCGTAAATCGATTCTTAACAATCAACTCTATACTTTCCTCAACTATACCTTCTTCATACCTTGTATCACTGCCATTTGTTGAAGTACAAGGTAAGTCAGTGTGGAGATCATGTACATTTATTTCTTTATTACATTTTTGAATGTTTTGATTGTCATCAATGACTGCGATAGTTGAATTGTCGGAATTTGCTACGCATCGTACTTCAGTTTGACTAATATTACATTTTTTATCTTCTTCGTGAGCAATTACTAAACTTTGCACGGTTTCTATACCTTTTTCATACCTTGTATCACTATCGTCTGTTGAAGTGCAAGGTAAGTCAGTTTGGAGATCATGTACATGTATTTGTTTATTACAGTTATCAATGTTTTGATTGGCATCAATGATTTTCAAAGTTGAATTTTTTGAGTTTGATACGCATCGTACTTCGCTGTCACTAATATTACAATTTTTATCTTCCTCGTGAGTACTTAATAAACTTCGCACGGTTTCATTCAAATTACATACATTTTTACGCCAATAGTCATGCAATATATTTCTATTTTGCTTACATACCTTCTTCCCCAACTCACTGCATACCTACGAAAATTACAAACCTATATAGTAAATGCTTCCCATATCAACATATAATATATAATTTGCATTATCCCGTACGAGGAAAAAGATTAAGATTAAGACTAATAATAGATGTCGAAAACGGCGAAGCAACGATCTGAATATAGTTTCGAACACTATGATTCCTATTTTGATTAACTAATGCTCCCTGCCACATACAATAGGAAGGAAAAAATATGCGCATGAAAAAGTGACATAACCTGAATATTTAAATGTTTCCCATTAACCCTTTCACCCATGATGGGTGTACATGTAACACACTTGTTTTTGATAACAATTACACTCATACAAAATTTCCTTTTCACTGAAAAGGTTTTTATTTGTTAAAGTAAAATAAGTCTTCGTGTGCAAGGCTATAAGTTATTAATTATTACGTTTCACTTATAATATTGTTAAATTTAATGATTACTTATATTTTTGAAAAGATTTATAAAACTTGATAAAATGGAAAAAATTCTGCTGTATAATACATTTCTCACTCTGTAAAATTTAATACATTTCATAGAACGAAAAATACAGTCTTTTGCGATGAAAACAAATTATTTCTTTCAAAGAAGAACTTTTAGTTTAAACAATATTTTTCTCGACTGAAAAAAGAAATATTTCTTTAAAATAAAAAGATATATTTGAAAATGAAGTTCCTTTTTAATGACAAAAAAATCTTTTTGCAAAATAGTTAGAAGGAATTTTGCTAACATGCAAAAGGACTTTATTACAAAGAATTAGTATGTTGGATGACATTCCTTGCTTTGGACTCGAGATATCAACTTCCACTCGCCACAAAAAATCACGTTCATTAGTATTAATTATATTTTTCCCGCTGCCTGCATCGAAAAACGACACTTTGAGTGACTTTCTTTAAAGATATTTGTAGGTTAGGTTGGCAGTCTTACGAAAGTGTTTGCAAAGCGCATGTGCAGAGCCATGAAAAGTAAGCTTTTCGTGTCTCTTTTCTAACGTGAAAAGTTTAACTTTCGCGGCGCAAAAGAGTCACGAGAAGTAGCGGT
>JABFPO010000082.1:0-12368 GCA_022817385.1 Macroteleia sp. ZL-2020
TATCACCGGACATTCATATGTTGATACAACGTTGATACAATTTTACAGCAACGTTGATACAACGTTTTAATAACGTTTTTCAACCAACAGGTTCCGTTAGGGAAGTATCCCCACTCTAGCGCTCGCCCTCCCGCTCTGCCGCGTACCCCGCTAGGGGGTATGTAAGAGCTCGCGCGGCAGCGTTTCGACACTTCACTCGGGGGACTCGAGAGAAAGGGTTTTGATAGTGACCTGGTGAGAGCCTCGGCTTGCCACTATTAGAGCTTTTTAACTAGGGTTTTCCGGCGACTCGGCGATATATAACGTGCGTTTTTCTGTATATTACCGGTTGACGGCGCATGCGTTATACAGACAGACATTTGTCAATGTATTGATATAAGTAGCACCAATCAGCGCTATAAATCTTTGACACAGTCAGGGCTTATTCGCGCAGATTGACGCCTGCGCAATCTACCGGCCACCATACAGAAAAACGCTCGGTATATTACCATTATTTTGCATCAGAGTGTGCGCTGATTTGCATCAAAAGATCTTGCTGCTTTGTAAGTAGAATAAATTGGTCGTTCTTCTCTTTTATTATTTCTATTTTTTAATTAAATTTATTTAATTAATTAAAGTTTGTATTGTGAAATTAGATTTTGTATTCAGGGCCATATCAGTCTTGGGTAACCCGTTGAATGATTACCTATCCACAACAGCGAAAGTTTGCTTGATAACCGAACACGGCCAGAGATTTCTACGATCCAGCGAATTAAAAATAATATTGTTCACTTTGCTTTTCAATTCAGAATGTTTTGAAAATATTTAACTTGATAGAAAAGGCCTAGGATTTCGAACAGTGACCCAATCATAGCTGGTAGTAGTTAAGGGGAGGATAGTTTGTATCATGAAGACTGTATAAAGGAGACTCAACTTCGGTGGTGGGGGTATGCTTGAAAAACGTTCGAAGCGAAAGTCAGAAGCAGCCCTATCCGACTTCACAAAATTTCCATGTTAAAGCGTTCTTTCTTATTGACCACAAAATACTGAGTTCCGCTACGCGGCGCCACCCGTACTTTAGTGCGGTTCGATTTATGACAATCTAAATCTAACCAATAAATTATGTGTCATTCGCGTTATTTATGTTGAAACATTTTGTAATATAAAAGTTATATAATTTCTAACTTTAATTGTTCCATTAATAAAACAGTTTAATATTTAATATCTGTAATTATTTATTTGCTATTCTAAATAAAAGCACATAATGTAATTTTTTATATTATGTATATAATACAGTAAATGTTTTGGAGTAAAATGTCATATTTATCCATTATGATTAGATTATGTGTTTTTTTCTACTGCAAAAAATAAATTTATCAAAATATATCACTTTTTGGAGCATTATTAATTATAAAATGTATATGTATATATATTTTTTTTCCATGCATTACTACATATGGAATTGTAAAATAATTGTATACAATATATTAAAATTATGATCAACGTATATTTACAAATATATTCAAAAATATATTTTATTATATAGTATAAATAAAAGAAATTTTCATTAGAAAATTTTATTTTCATTGTATATTCTTATTTTTTTGTCTTTAGTAGCCCAAATATTATACAGTTCGTTATGTATAAATCTTAAAATATAATCCTTACAACTTACTGTAAATGGATATCAAAATTAAAATAATTTCTATTAGCAATACCAATAGAATAAAATATTAAATTGAATATCTTTATACAGATCATTAAATGTATAATTATTTCCATATAGAAAAAAAATTATTTAAAAATATTTTGACGAAAAAATGTAGAATTATTTTAATTTCCGCTTCAAAAATATTTACAGTATATTTTTTAGATGATATTACCATGTAAAAATATGACACAAATATACTATAAATATCATTTATACGAAAATTGAAATTTATATGTACATTTTTTTTATAAATGTAATGATAAATTCAGTAAATTCAATGAGAACATTTTTATAACTCAACCTGTAATATTTTAGTGTAAAAGTCCAATTTGAAAATATTTCGGGAGAAAATATATAAAATTCATAATTATTATGTATCAAAATGTATTATACTTTTTCATTATTTTTTATACTTTATTAGAGTACTATTAAAAATGTCAAATTTATTAATTAATTTATACATTATAATTTTCAGTTCGAATTTTATTTTTATATTACTATTTTCTCCATTAACAATAGAGTATTAAAATATTAGGAATTAATTTTTAATTAAATAATCAAATTTATCTTATTTGATTAGAAAAATGTTTGTAATATAATAATTATATATCGTTATAATGATTGTACAGTACGACGAAAATATGCCTGCACTTTTATATATGTTTTATCTTATTCTTACTAAAGAGATGTATTGACGGAACAAAGATAGACCAGTCCAGGCATATTTTCGTCTTACTGTACCGCACTAATGCTCTAGTGGCGCCATTGGTCAATATGGGGAAAATTGTAATTTAGAGTCGGATAGGGCTGATAATAACGACGTAATATGTCGTATAAAGACATTATTTTATATTCTGGAGCCATTTGCTGACAATTATTTTTCACTTCATTTTGACGCTTTAGCGCCAGAAGTCTTGTCTCATGTTGGGTCTCGAAAATGATGCAAAATTTAGTTCCGAATTTTACGACTTTTATTAATAATAACGACGTATTATGTAGTATAAAGTCATTATTTAATATTTTGGAGCCTTTTGGTGACAATCTTTTTTCACCTCATTTTGACACTCTAGCGCCAGAAGTCTTGGCTTACGTTGGGTCTCGAAAGTGATGTAAAATTTAGTTTCGATTTTTACGAATTTTATTAATAATAACGACGTAATATGTCGCATAAAGTCATTATTTAATATTCTGGAGCCATTTGGTGACAATATTTTTTCAACTCATTTTGACGCTTCAGCTACAGAAGTCTTGTTTGTCTTACGTTGGGTCTCGAAAATGATGTAAAATTTATTTCCGATTTTTACGAGTTTTATTAATAATAGTGACGTAATATGACGTATAAAGTCATTATTTAATTTTTTGGAGCCTTTTGGCGACAATATTTTTTCACCTCATTTTGACACACTAGCGCCAGAAGTTTTGGCTTACGTTGGGTCTCGAAAATGCTGTAAAATTTAGTTTCGATCTTTACTAGTTTTATTAATTATAACGACGTAATATGTCGTATAAAGTATTATTTAATATTCTGGAGCCATTTGGTGACAAATTTTTTTCACCTCATGTTGACGCACTAGCGCCAGATGTCTTGTTTCACGTTGGGTCTCGAAAATGATGTAAAATTTAGTTTCGATCTTTACGAGTTTTATTAATAATAACGACGAATTATGTAGTATAAAGTCATTATTTAATATTTTGGAGACTTTTGGTGACAATCTTTTTTCACCCCATTTCGACACTCTAGCGCCAGAAGACTTGGCAAATTGATGTAAAATTAAGTTTCAATTTTTACGAGTTTTATTAATAATAACAACGTAATATGACGTATAAAGTCATTATTTAATGCTATGGAGCCATTTGGTGACAATTTTTTTTCACCTCATTTTTACGCTTTAGCGCCAGAAGTGTTGTCTGACGTTGGGACTCGAAAGTGATGTAAAATTTAGTTTCGATTTTTACGAGTTTTATTAATAATAACGAGGTAATATGTCGCATAAAGTCATTATTTAATAATCCGGGGCCATTTCGTGACAATTTTTTTTCACCTCATATTGACGTCTTCGCCCCAGTAGACTTGGCTGTCGTTAGACCTGGAAAATGATGTAAAATTCTGTATAGATTTTTACGCGTTTTACTAATAATAACGACGTAATATGACGGATAAATTCATTATTTAAAACTTCGAAGCCATTTTGTGACTTTTTTTTCACCTCATTTTGACGCCCTAGCCCCAGAAGTCTTGGCCGACGTTGGGTCTCCAAAATGATGTAAAATTTAGTATCAGTTTTTACGAGTTTTATTAATAATAACGACGTAATATGACGTACAAATTCATTATTTAATACTTCGGAGCCATTTGGTGACTTTCTTTTTCACCTCATTTTGACGCCCTAGCCCCAGAAGTCTTTGCTGACGTTGGGTCTCCAAAAAGATGTAAAATTTAGTTTCAATTTTGACGAGTTTTATTAATAATAACGACGTAATATGACGTATAAAGTCATTATTTATTTCTTTGGAGCCATTAGGTGACAATTTTTCTTCTCCTCATTTTGACGCTCCAGAAGTCTTGGCTGACGTTGGGTCTCGAAAGTGATGTAAAATTTAGTTTCGATTTTTAAGAGTTTTATTAATAATAGCGACGAAATATGTCGTATAAAGTCATTATTTAATATTAAGGTGGGACCTGAGTAAACTTAATCTCGAAAGAAATTAATAAAATTGAAAACTTAGCTTCAGTGTTAAATGAGCTACTATGTCACAAAATTGGGCGAAAATCCTCCGCTGAGGAGCAGAGATATTTAATGTCAAAATTGATCATAAATACATTGTCAGTATATGAAACCCCTATCTCACATGATATATTTTTACAATAACTCGCTTATGTTCCATAAGAAACATGCAAAGAACCAAATGTATATAGTTTGTGCTATAGCGAAACGACAGACGCAAAATCAAAGTAATCCTCCGTTTAGTTTTGGAGTTATTAATACATAAATTGACGTTTCTTATCCAAATTTTTTTCACATAACTTTGACGTCCTAACCACAGAAATCTCGGCTTACGTTAGGTCGCAAGATGATATAAAATTTAGCTTCAATTTTTACGAGTTTTATTAATAATAACGAAGTAATATGCCATATAAAGTAATTATTTAATACAACAGATCCATTTGAAGACAATTTTTTTTCACGTCACTTCACCTCATTTTGAGGTCCTAACCCCAGAAGTCTCGGCTGACATTAGGTATCGAAAATAATGTAAAATTTAGATTCGAATTTAACGAATTTTAGAGCTATATGAAGATATTTCTTTCACCTCATTTTGACGTCCTAACCCCAGAAGTCTCGGCTGAATTTAGGTCTCGAAAATGATGTAAAATTAATTATTAAAGTAATTACTTATTACTCTGGAGTCATTTGGTAAAAATTTTGTTTCACCTCATCTTGACGTCCAAACCTCAAATGTCGCATATAGCGTTAGGTGGCGAAAATGATGTGAAATTTAGTTTCCATTTTTACGAGTTTTATTAATAATAGTGACGTAATATGTCATATAAAGTAATTATTCAATACACACGAGCCAATTGGTGACAATATTTCTTCACCTCATTTTGACGTCCTAACCCCAGAAGTCTCGACTGAATTTAGGTTTCGAAAATGATGTAAAACTCGGTTTCGATTTTGACGACTTTTATTAGTAATGACGACGTAATATGCCAGATAAAGAAATTGCTTAATGCACCAGAGTCATTTGAGGACAATTTTTTTTCACCTCCTTTTGACCTCCTAACCACAGAACACTCGGCTGACGTTAGTTCTCCAACATGTTGTAAAATGTAGTTCCGATTTTTACGAATTTTATTAATAACAACGTCGTAATATATCATATAAAATATTTATTTAATACACTGGAGCCATTTGCAGACAATTTTTTTTCACCTCATTTTGACGTCCTAACCCCAGAAGTCAAGGCTGACGTTAGGTCTCCAAAATGATGTAAAATTTAGTTTCGATTTTTACGAGTATTATTAATAATAACGACGTAATATGTAATATAAAGTAATTATTTAATGCTCTGGAGCCATTTGGTGACAATATTTTTTCACCTCATTTTGACGTCCTAACCCCAGAAGTCTCGGCTGAGTTTAGGTTTCGAATATGATGTAAAATTCGGTGTCGATTTTTACGAATTTTATTAATAATAACGACGTAATATGCCAGATAAAGAAATTATTTGATACACCAAAGCCATTTGAAGACAAATTTTTTTCACCTCATTTTGACGTCCTAACCCCAGATGTCTCGGCTGACGTTAGGTCTCCAAAATGATGTAAAATTTAGTTTCGATTTTTCAAGTTATATTAATAATAACGACCTAATATGTATTATAAAGTAATTATTTAATACACCAGAGTCATTTGGAGACAATTTTTTTCACCTTATTTTGACGCCCTCACCCCAGAAGGCTCGGCTGACGTTAGGTCTCGTAAATGATGTAAAATTTAGTTTCGATTTTTACGGGTTTTACTATTTTTAACGACGTAATATGTCATATAACGTAATTATTTATTACTCTGGAGCCATTTGGTGACAATTATTTTTCACCTCATTTTGACGTCCTAACTAGGGGTCGCAATACCGAGCCATTTTTCAAAACCGGTATTTTCGATGCTGACCTGACATAATTTCCAGTACTCCGGTATTTTCGATATTTCCGGGGTTTGAAAAAGTTGTAGGTATATACATTTAAGTTAGTAATTAAATACTAAAAACTAATAAATAAATAATAAAAAGTTATAAATAGTAAAAAGTTCGTAATTAAATAATAAATAAATAAAACTTTTTCTGACAGTTTAGTGGTTAATTAGAGGAGGTCAGAGGTATAAAAAAAGTGATTATTTTCTAAATAAAAGCAACTTTTATTAAAAATGAAAGTTTACAAAATAATTTTCCTATTAATTTTAAATCAGTCTAAACTCTAGAAATCTTTAAATCAAAATCAAAATAATCATCAACTTAAACATATATTTAAGCAATAGTAAAAAAATCTTTTTTAACCTAGTAGTCCTCTTGTAGAAAAAAAAGTCTGCAAAAATCTTCAAATGTATGCAAAATAATACACAAATATCTGCAGAATTCTACAAAAGTCTGCAAAACAGCTAAAATTGTTTTTTGCAGAGTAATAACAAAAGTTTGACAGGCAAGTGACTCGCAAAGAACAAAACAGAAACACAATTATGTCAAACATGCACTTGTCAGTCGCGCCGCTAGTTTCGGCTCAGTTTCGGCTATCGTCGTGCGAATTCGGGAGTCGAGAGTAGGTACTAGGTATTCGTCGTAACCGATGCATGTAGCCATCTCTCTCACGCCATTTATTTACAGTTTATCTACATAAACAGTTATTAATACAACTATTTGGAATTTTGTTTTTAAAAATAAAAAAACCGAAAATGCCGGTTTTTGTGAAATCAATACCGGTATTTTTAAGTACTTTATTTGGTCCGGTATTCCGGTATTTTCGAAATCCGGGATCACTCCTAACCACAGAACAGTCGGCTGACGTTAGATCTCGAAAATGATGCAAAATGTATTTTCGATTTTCACGAGTTTTATTAATAATAACGACGTAATATATCATATAAATTAATTATTTAATACACCGGAGCCGTTTGAAGACAATTCTTTTTTACCTCATTTTGACGTCCCTACTTCAGAAGTCTTGGCTGACGTTAGGTCTCGAAAATGAAGTAAAATTTATTTTCGATTTTTACGAGTTTTATTAACAATAGTGACGTAATATGTCATGAAAAGTAATTATTTAATACTGTGGGGCCATTTGGTGACAATATTTTTCCACCTTATTTTGACGTCCTAACCCCAGAAATCTCGGCTGACGTTAGGTCTCCAGAATGATGTAAAACTTAGTTTCGATTTTTACGAGTTTTATTTATAATACGGACGTAATATGTAATATAGAATTATTATTTAATACTCCGGAGCCATTTGGAGACATTATTTTTTCATCTCATTTTGAAGTCCTAACTCCAGAAATCACGGCTGACGTTAGGTCTCGAAAATGACGTAAAATTTATTTTCGATTTTTACGTGTTTATTAATAGTAGTGACGTAATATGTCATATAAAGTAATTATTTCATACACTGGAGCCATATGGTGACAATATTTTTTCACCTCATTTTGACGTCCTAACCCCAGAAATCTCGGCTGACGTTAGGACTCCAAAAGGATGTAAAATTAGGTTCGATTTTGACGAGTTTTATTAATAATAACGACGTAATATTTCATATAAAGTAATTATTTCATACACCAGAGCCATTTGAAAAGACTTACTTTTCACCTCCTTTTGACCTCCTAACCACAGAACACTCGGCTGACGTTAGTTCTCCAAAATATTTTAAAATGTAGTTTCGATTTTTACGAATTTTATTAAGAATAACGACGTAATATATCATATAAATTAATTATTTAATACACTGGAGCCATTTGGTGACAATATCTTTTCACCTCATTTTGACGTCCTAACCCCAGAAGTCTCGGCTGACTTTAGGTCTCGAAAATGATGTAAAATATAGTTCCGATTTTTACGAGTTTTATTATTTATAGCGACCTAATATGTCATGTAAAGTAATTATTTAATACTCCGTTGCCATTTGGCGACAAATATTTTTCACCTCACTTTGACGTCCTAAACCCAGAATTCTTGGCTGACGTTATGACTCAAAAATTATGTAAAATTTAGTTTCGACTTTTACGAGTTTTATTAATAGTAACGACGTAATATATAATATAAATTAATTATTTAATACACCGGATCCATTTGGAGACAATTTTTTTTCACCTCATTTTGACGTCCTAACCCCAGAAGTCTCGGCTGACATTTGGTATCGAAAATGATATAAAATTTAGATTCGAATTTAACGAATTTTATTAATAATAACGACGTTATATGCCATATAAAGTAATTATTTAATACACCAGAGCCATTTGAAGACAATTTTTTTCCTCATTTTAACGTCCTAACCCCAGAATTCTCGGCTGACTTTAGGTCTTGAAAATTATGTAAAATTTAGTTTCGATTTTTACGAGTTTTATTAATAATAACGATGTAATATGCCATATAAAGTAATTACTTGATACATCAGAGGCATTTAAAGACAATTTTTTTTCACCTCATTTTGACGTCCTAACCCTAGAAGTCTCGGCTGACTTTAGGTCTCGAAAATTATGTAAAATTTAGTTTCGATTTGTACGAGTTTTATTAATAATAACGACGTAATATGTTATATAAAGTAATTATTTAATACTCCTTAGCCATTTGGTGACAATACTTTTTAACCTCATTTTGACGTCCTAACCCCAGAAGTCTCGGCTGACGTTAGCCCAGCTGCAAAAAACTATGTAGGCATCCTACATATGAATCCAATGTAGGAACCCTATGTAGCATCCTATATAGGATTATGAGCAATTCCTATGTAGGATTCCTATGTATGCGAAAATCGTATATACATAGGTTTGCCAAATCTCCGAAAATCCTATGTAGGATTCCTATGTGTCAGAACAATTTATTTTACTCTTCTATGTATGGTAAATTCCGACATAAGATTCTTACAATTCCGTGCGTGTGCACGAATCATTTCATTCTTTATCGAATATATTCATTTGTATGCGAAAATCGTATGTACATAGTATTGCCACTTCTCAGAAAATCCTATGTAGGATTCCCTATGAAATTCCTATGTATCCCAACAACTTATTTTAAACTTATCTATGTATAGTAAAATCCGACATAAGATTCTTACAATTTCGTGCGTGAGTACGAATCCGAATAAAATGATTTGTGCCCACGCACGACATTGTAAGAATCTTATGTCGGATTTTACGATACATAGAAGTTTAAAATAAGTTGTTCGGACACATAGGAATCCTACATAAGATTTTCGGAGATGTGGGAATCCTATATGTATATACGAATTTCGCATAAATAGGAATCCTACTTAGGATTCCTATGTAGGATTCCTTCGTAGGAATTGCTCATACTCCTATGTAGGATCCTACATAGGATTCCTATGTAGGATTCCTACATAGTTTTTTGCAGCTGGGCGAGACAAAGTATAATATTTCAATGGCAACAATACCGTTTTCATTGCATTATATTGTTACAGTAAATCAATTATATTTATATAATCCATATTTATGTGTAATAAAACTATACCTATTATATAAAAATACATTTTTGTGGTAGTAAGATTTATTGTTATAGTGATAAGAAATATTTTTGAACGAAAAATAAATTATTGTTGGATAAAAATTCAAATGTATTTTATTTTTATAACAACAATATAGAATTATGGAAACAGCAAATGTAAATATGATTATTAATACAATATACATATTGTTAGAACTGAAATATTTGCATTATCCCGATCTAAAGCGGGAACTCTGTTAAAATCAGGAGTCTCGATCAAAACCGAGAATCCTGATTGAAACGAAGAATCCATATCGATTTCGGAAGCCTATATGATAACGAGGTTCAAAAATTCTATAATTTGACATATTTGTTTTTTAATATGTGATTCATCATACGTATCATAATATCGCATAACAGTGCCGCAGTATTTTCAAATATTTCCGTAAGATTACTATATAAATCGATGTTTTATAAGCATTCATAAGCTATTGAAGATTATTTTTCGTTACACATTCACCAAAAACGCCATTTCCGTCCCTTGTGCGTTTTACGGAAACGGCATTTGTTGCTTACTCGTAACGAAAAATATCGTATGAAACATGGGAAATAAGTGAAGATCCTCATCCCCGGACGATTACAACCCTCGCCTTCGGCTCGGGTTTTAAACTTCGGCCTAGGATGAGGTTTTCCAATTAAGTTGCCTTGGTGCATAATATACAATTTCACATTCTTTTCAGCCTCTCAAAAATTCCCAGTCCACATTTTTGTAACTATTTGGATTAATAATGACTCCGGGTAACACATTTGAACAACAGTTTTTAAGACTAATTTTTAATTCCTCTATTTGTACTTTAAAAACATAATGTTAACTTTTCGCTCACCATATGTGAGCCTTTTCAAAATTTTGAATGTATTTATTGAAGATCAAATTATTATAGATTTTTTTCAAGTTATTAAAAAAATCTTTTTGTAATAACTTGAAAAAAAATATAATGAAAAGATCTATAACAATTACATTTAGAGCTCTGAAAAGGCTTACATGTGGTGAGTGAATCGTTAGGGTTATATTTTGAAAGTGCTAATTTAATGAAATTAATTGTGAAAAAGAAATTAAAAATCAGTCTCAAGAACTGTTTTTTAATTTGTTCCTCAAAGTTACTACCCGTGTGGAAAAAATCAGCTGGATAAAAGCTGGAAAACGTCTGGACTATCAGCTGGACGACAGCTGTATGACAGCTGTATTTCTTCTGGAACATGCATATGGGTGACTCAGGAGCGTTTCCCATGCATTATTCAGCTAATCGTATATGAATCGAAATTATGGATTACACCTGAAAAACGACTGGATAGCATGTGGACGTGAGCTGAATGGGAATATCTGGATACCGTCTGGCTAAGAATAGCTGACAAACTACTGGATATCGTATGGATTACGAATGGATAGAATTTCAATAGCAGAATCAATTAGCTGGATAAGATCTGGAAGAAGTCTGGTTCGCATGAAAAAATCAGCTGGAAAATGTCTGGGCACATATCAGCTGTGTGTCTAGATCTCGGCTGGAAACAAGCTGAAAAACGTCTGGATACAAACTGGCACTGAGCTGGATCATAATTGATATAATTATTAAAATTAATAAAAATATTAAAATTATTAATCTAAATTTGAGCTGGATGTGATCTGGATAACGTCTTATTATTAAAAAAAAAAAAATTCCTTCATGAAGCCTTGAACCTCCGCCTATTAGTAGTCCGACACTCTATCCACTGAGCAATCTTAACTCATAGTATACTGTATAGTCGTATTGCCTACATAAATTTAGTGCTGATTTTAACATTAAGTTTATGTAGGCAGTACGACTACAGTATACTATGAGTTAAGATGGCTCAGTGGGTAGAGCGTCGGACTACTAAGCCGAGAGCTAAGCCGAGAGTCAGCAAGAGGCGGGAGTTCAACGCTTCATGGAGGAATTTTTTTTTTTAATAGTTAGACGTTATCCAGCTCACATTCAGCTCAAATTTAGATTAATAATTTTAATAATTTTATTAATTTTAATAATTATAATAATTATGATCCAGCTCAGTGCCAGTTTGTATCTAGACGTTGTTCAGCTTGTTTACAGCCGAGATCCAGACACACATGATATGTGCCTAAACATTTTGCAGCTGATTTTTTTATGCGAACCAGACTTCTTCCAGATCTTATCCAGCTAATTGATTTTGCTATTGAAATTCTATCCATTCGTAATCCATACGATATCCAGCAGTTTTCCAGCTGTTCTTATCCAGACGGTTTCGAGATATTCCCATCCAGCTCATATCCACATGCTATCCAGCCGTTTGTTAACTTTAATCCCTAGTTTCGCTTTATATACGATTAGTTGGATAATGCGTGGAAAACGCTCCTGAGCCACCCGTTTTCTAGCCGTCGATCCATGCATGTTCCAGAAGAAATATAGCTGTCCTACAGCTGTCGTA
>JABFPO010000083.1:0-12336 GCA_022817385.1 Macroteleia sp. ZL-2020
TTATCGCATAATTACCCGAATTATGGCGATCATTTAAACATTTCAATTTTTATAAAAACTGACTTTTTGTTTATTAACATTTTTTAACTTTTGAAATTGCTATCTTGTGCGCACTCGCGCGACGAATACAAAGATACCTTTAAAACCCTTATCGCATAATTACCCGAATTATGGCGATCATTTAAACATTTCAATTTTTATAAAAACTGACTTTTTGTTTATTAACATTTTTTAACTTTTGAAATTGCTATCTTGTGCGCACTCGCGCGACGAATCCAAAGATACCTTTAAAACCCTTATCGCATAATTACCCGAATTACGGCGAACGTTTAAACATTTATTTTTTATAATTTTCAACTTTTTATTTATCAACATTCTCTAAACTTTTCAACTGCTATCTTGTGCGCTCTGACTAGCTGATTAATTTGAGCCATCGCTCGCCTTGATCGGATAATTAGACAACTTTTTACGGCCCAATTACCATCCCAAATGTTTAAACAATTAAATGTAAAATAGAATAACTCCCTTATTTATCAATATTTTTCGACCGCTCCTTTTGTAACACCTTTGAAATACCGAGTTGTAAAATTAGACAACGTTTCCACGTAACTTTTTCCCTAATGATCCCTCGACATTCGTTCCACCCCCCAATTTGTTAAAATAAATAACTTAACACCCCTCCACCCTCAAAACTCCAAAATTGTAATTCCTTCAACCTAAAAAACTATTCAACTTCTTTATTTATGATAATTTTTACCCCGGACATTTTGTAGTACCTTCAGGGCATCATAATTAACCTATAGACGAAAGTAACTTTTACCTCCATTTTTTCATCATTTTTGGGTTAAACTGCCCCCTTTCGGTAAAACAATTTAAAATCACCCTTTTTCATAAACAATAACACCCTCTTTCACAAAGAAACTGTAACAATCAACAGTTTAACAATTCTCACGCAACCTCAGCATTTCTAAACATCGACATTATATTTTTAAATGGAAACACACTTAGTCATACCAAACTCCTAAAAAGGGAAACTGTAACAATCAACAGTTTAACAATTCTCACGCAACCTCAGCATTTCTAAACATCGACATTATATTTTTAAATGGAAACACAATTAGTCATACCAAACTCCTAAAAAGGGAAACTGTAACAGTCAACAATTTAACGATTCTCACGTAGCCTCAGCATTTCTTGACTGGAAACGTAATTAGTCATACCAAATTCCTAAAAAGAGAAACAGTACCTACCCGATTAGTCAACAGTTTTACATCCTTTCACACGCCTAGGATTGCTGATCTTGCATTCCCACTCCCGCGCGAATAGTCTTTTCTCATTCGCTGCAGTTTCCACACTTCACGCTAAATCCTTACCCTTCTACCATGCTCGCTCCGCCTTTCCACACCTAACGAGGGAACAATATTCATTATCCTCGGGCAGAGAGTACCGAACCGTCTAACAGTACACAACATTCACTCTCCATTCTTACATTTACATTGTACAAGTTACATTCTTGCTCACACATTCTAAGTTAATTCACTAAGTTGTAAAGGAAACATAGTTACTAAGTACAGAAAATAAAGTGTTATATTCATTACAATACAATTATAAATTATCGTAACATTTATTGACGTACAATTTTCATTCCTGTTCTGATTGTTCGCCGTCAACAATTCGAAGTGCGGGCAATTTGACAATTCGGTATTAACTAATATACCATTATTTAACTTTTAATTCACGCGTGGTGACCCTTTTTCGTGCGTTTGTGACGAGGATTTATCAGCCACGATTAATCATCTGTATTTCAACGCCAATTTTGGGTCCATCGTCGCAGATCGTGCTCCAAATCAACCAACATCTCACTTTATCTCCTTGCACAACCATCTCAGAAGGGGGAAAACAATTGGTCAGGCCCGGTTGCCGCTCGTCGGGCATGACAACTGGTGACAGCTAAAGGGATAAGTTCTACACGGGAACTTGGACAACAGCCCTTGCCGCAGCAACATCATCAACAAATTCGTCGTTGCGAAGATCCGGAAATATGGACCATCTACACACGGAAACAACTTCGAAGATAATATTTTTCATGTAGGCCATAATATTTATTTACACCTATTGACAAAAGACTAACAAACATTTTGTGCAAATTTAAATATTCTATATCATTTATGCGTACTTATAAAATACTTAAATGTGCAGTGATTTGACAAATTCCTTTTGTTTATTTTTTACGTTTTATTTTCGCGTTTAAAATTGTTTTACACGTTGAAAAATCAATCAGCATTATATTAAGGTTATAAATAAGCAAAAACCTTACTTTATTGTTATTTGTTACATTTATTTACGTGTTTGAATTGATTTGAAATGTCAATTCAAATTCAATCGACATTTTAATAAAATTATAACAACCTATTATCCTTAAAATTTCCTAATAATAAAATTTATTTTATATAAAATAAAATTTAAAAAAAAGATCGATAATTTCAGTTAACACAATAAATAATATCGTAAAATTTTCTGAATTGATTGTAATCGAATGTTAAATTTAACATAACCGTAATATCTTCTATTACGAGTCTAATATTTATAGAAAATAAGTTAGGTACAAAATAAGCAAAAACCTTATTTTATTGTTATTTGTTACATTTATTTACGTGTTTGAATTGATTTGAAGTGTCAACTCAAATTCAATTGACATCTTAATAAAATCATAACAACCCATTATCCTTAACATTCCCCATTAATAAATTTTATATTTTTTTTTCTCTTTTTCTTTTTATATATTATAAGATTTTGAAAATCGACAATTTCATTTAATACATTAAATACTGTAAAATCTTGTATATTGATCATAATCGAAATTTACTTTAACATAAGTATCGTTTCTTGTATTTAATGTCTAGTTTTTATAGAAAATAAGCTAGGTACCTATAAGCCAACTTTCATATTGTATGATTACTTGTCACGCTTATTTCCGCATTCGAATGGTTTTACCCGTTAAATAATTTAAATCGACATTTTAATTAATTAACAAGTTGACTACCTTCACACCTCGCAGCATTAAATTATATTTTCAACTTTCACATAATTATAAATATTGAGAAATTCAGTAAATACGTTAATGATCGCAAACGCTTCACAAAATAATTAAAAATTATTAAATAATTTTGATCACACGTTATTTGCCATATTCCCAGGTTTGAATTGTTTTATTCATCAATCGGTTAAATTACATTTTTTTTGTAATTTCTAAAATAGCATATTTAACAACTCGCCTACTGTCGCACAGGCTGTAAAGGAGCCAAGGGTCAACGAACCGGTAAGTGCTCGAACTTCACGTAATATTGGCACAAGTACGGCCGACTGATTGCACGCTCCGGTTGAAATTCCAAACGCGACCCAGAAATAAATTCGAACCCTTGTTAATTCCCTTCTAAACTCAGAAAACGATGCCGAACCCCTCTAACAAAAAGTCTCTTTCAACCATAGAACAGACAACCCCTTCAGAAATCGACCCCAAGTTTTTTGAAAGCAATCCGCCCTCTGCAATGGAAGTAAGCGAACCGATGGGAGAAAATCTCGATACCGCGGTCGGGTTCGAATCTACCCCCAGGAATTTCCTCGAATTTGCTTCGGGTGTCCGTGCGACAGCTCCGCGGAATGCCGGAACCACTCACCCCGACATTGCATCTATCCGCGCGGCCCTAGACTTCATCCCCCGATTCGACGGACGAAGACCCTCTTCCCGCGAATTTATTAAGGCTTGCCGTAGTGCGCGTAGGTTCGCCCCCTCCTTCCGTGAAGACGAGTTTGTTCAAGTCATCGTCGATTGGAAATTGATCGGAGAGGCTTCGAGCGTATTCGCGCTTTCAGACATTCGAACCCTAAATCAACTGTACTCGGAGGTAGACAGGGTGTACGGTGATCATAAGTCACTAAGCACGTTGACCGGGGAGTTAAATGGGCTCATTCAAGGCCAACAAGAACCCGTGACATCTTACGCGGGAAGAGCCATCGAGCTGCTCAATTCACTTAACGAAACGATTCTTTCGCGTCACACTCAAGACGAAGCGCGAGTCTTGACGGAACACTTTAAGAGCGAAGCAGTTAACAGTTTCGTTCGAGGACTGTTGCCACAAATTGAAGGCCGCGTTTCATCAGCTCGAGCATCGTCTATATACGAAGCACTGGAATTGGCTCTCCGGGCCGAGAGAGACGTCCGGGACCTCAACCGAATCCGTGGAATGCGATCACAGGTTCCGAATCAGTACACCGCATTAAACGCCGCCGCAGGGGCCCCACAGGTCACGTGCTCCTATTGCCACAAACCGAACCACCACGCTGATATCTGTTACAAACGGAGACGCGAACAGGGCACCGACATACAAACACGCGCCGAGATCACTGTCCCAAATCAAGGCTCAACTCAGACCGGTACCAGCGCAACCAACGCCCCAGTAGAGCCGGAAATATGTCGGTATTGCCGCGAGCAGGGACATAACCTTCGCGACTGCGAGCGCCGCAAGCGTGCGGATTTTCGACGTACCCAGACCACAGGCCAGGGGCAGGGAAACTGAAGCCGGCCCCTGTTGCAGACGGGACGACGGGGGCATCCTGGGAACCCAAGGTCAAACTCGCTAGTGGACGTTTCCCCCGGGACTCCACGAGCGAAAACGAAATTCTCTCGGGAGAAAGCGAACACTCGGACATCGGTGCGAAACCCCCAACAATCAGGGTAGACTCATCTGATTTTGATTTCCGCTTCGCATTTTTTCTGGTGGATTCCGGCGCGGACATCAACATCATAAAGTTCGAGACATTAAGCCTCGACAAAATCGTTCACGAATTAGACGACTCCATCAGCATCACGGTGGGCGGCATCAGTCTCGGATCTCCCCTACACTCGATTGGAACAGTGGAAATAGACGTGTGCGGTATCACCACCACCTTTCACGTAGTCCGGAACCTGGAGACGCTCCAGGAAGACGGTATTCTAGGCACAAAATTCTTAGAGGATAACCGAGCAACCCTGGATTACGCGACCCGAAGCTTAAAATTCGAAGAAATCACAATCCCGTTTATTAACAGATCAATTTTTCGATTCGCACCACGGTCACGAACGCAAGTCCGCCTTTCGGTCACCGGACCGCACTTCTCAAATGAAGCCTTCATCCCCCGATTACCCCTGCCGCGCGGAATCCTTGGTGGAAACTGTGTCGTGGGCGTTAGGGAAGGTGCCTGTAACCTCTTCATTATAAACACCACCGAGAGCGAACAAACTCTTTCACTCCCTCCAGCACGGGCTATGTCTTTCGAGGAAGGCAACCCCAAGTTAGAGATGTGCACAACGAGTACGTTTGGGGAACCGGAGCACGAAATAACCTCGGGAAGAACCGAGCGTGTCCTGGAATCCCTACAACTCGCACATCTCAATGACGAGGAGCTGGAACACGTGAAAGAAATTGTTTCGGCCAATTCCGATCTGTTCCATCTATCGGATGAAAACTTGAAAGGAACCCACGTACTGTCCCACACCATTAAAACCACAGATGAGGAACCTGTGTTCACCAAGCAGTATCGCTTCCCACCCGTACATAAACAAGAAATAGACAGACAAGTAAGTGACATGTTGAATAAGGGAATCGTGTCCGCATCTTGTTCCCCTTACAACTCGCCTATTTGGATCGTCCCAAAGAAGGACGATTCAAAGGGGAACAAGCGCTGGAGACTGGTGGTGGACTTCAGGCGCCTAAACGACAAAACCATAGGGGATAGCTATCCACTACCCAATATAACCGATATATTAGACCAACTCGGGAGCGCGAAGTATTTTTCGGTGTTTGACCTCGCTTGCGGTTTTCACCAAATCCCCATGGACCCCATAGACGCCTCGAAGACAGCCTTCTCGACGCCGTACGGGCACTATCAATATGATAGAATGCCGTTCGGCCTAAAGAACGCACCCGCCACTTTCCAGCGTTTGATGGACCGCGTTCTCAGCGGACTCCAGGGACTGGAACTCTTCGTTTACCTGGATGATATTGTCGTGTACGCTTCGTCGGTCCAGGAGCACGGAGTAAAGATAGCGAGGCTGTTTGACCGGCTGCGAAGGGCTCGCCTCTCGTTGCAGCCGGACAAGTGCCTGTTCCTACGAAAAGAAGTGGTGTATCTCGGACACACCCTCTCAGAGAACGGTGTGCGACCAGATGAAACCAAGGTAGAAGCTATAAAGAATTTTCCGGTACCGCGGTCAGTGACCAACATCAAGTCTTTTCTGGGACTTGCGGGTTACTACCGTCGGTTTATACGAAATTTTAGCGCTATAGCCAAACCCATGCGGGCTTTGGAAAAAAAGGGAGTCCCATTCCAATGGGGCCCGGAACAGCAAAAGGCCTTCGATACCCTTCGCACAGCACTTGTTTCGTTACCAATTCTCCGTTACCCCAATTTTGACGAACCTTTCATTCTCACCACCGACGCATCGAATGCGGCCATTGGATCCGTGTTGAGTCAGGGAGACCTTGGGAGGGATCTACCGGTTGCTTACTACTCGCGAGCATTGAACAAGGCCGAACAGAACTATAGCACGATAGAAAAAGAATGCTACGCTATCGTGGAGAGCGTCCGGCATTTCCGGCCCTACTTATACGGTAGGGAATTCACCATCATGACCGACCATCGTCCCCTAGTCTGGCTAAATTCTATCAGCGACCCATCCTCGCGACTATTACGGTGGCGCATGAGACTCGCAGAATACGACTACAAAATCGTGTACCTCCCAGGAAAAACGAATCTAGTGGCAGACAGTCTCTCGCGAAATCCTCCACAAGACGCGAACGCATTTCCTTTGCAAGCCAAAAGAAAGCGCGAACCTACCAGCTCCACAGATTCGGGGCCCCCCGACAAGCTGATAATTTTACCACCCTTAACACAAGACCCAGCATACGATGGATCAAGCTCGGACTCAGGAGGACGCCTGGTGCAACATCCCACAGGTAAACGAGCACTCTCAGACTCAACACCATCGGAAGGAAAGCTCAGGAAAAGAAAATCAAGAAACAAACGTCGAGCTTACAACCCGGCTCGACCAACTACCGAAACCACATCAAGGCCAGCTCAGCATCCGGTCGAGGATCCCGCCACCTTAGGGCGCGGCGATCTTGCTTCCAATCCAGCGGAGTCACGCCAAACAATCGTAAGCACATCAAGGCCAGCTCAGCATCCGGTCGAGGATCCCGCCACCTTAGGGCGCGGCGATCTTGCTTCCAATCCAGCGGAGTCACGCCAAACAATCATAAACACATCAAGGCCAGTTCAGCATCCGGTCGAGGATCCCGCCACCTTAGGGCGCGGTGATCCTGCGGCCACTTCAGCAGAGTCACGCCAATCAATCGCACCCACTTCTTCGACTCGTAATCCAGCACCCAACCAAATACTTCAAGACCCCTCAACTTCATCTACGGATTCCGACACAACGAGATACCTGGAAACACCCGGAATTAAAGGATTTGAGCCATCTAATATAACACACCCGCTACTATCGGAACAGGGCAAAAAGACTCGTCAACAAACACCGAAGGAAAAGTCCCCCGTTCGCAATACCTCGGGTAATTCCCCGAAGGATCCCGGAACTCCAACCTCCGACGATGTAAGCACGGATATCCTTTCAAACATGTCCCTTTCAGATTTCACCCCTGAAACCACGCAGAAAATTTTCTCCCCCCAGAATAAACGTGCAGACGTAGTGATTCCTATGTCCATTTCTACCACTCCTGTCCCACTAGAGCCTTCGACGCCATCCACCTCTAAAGAACCTTCCCCGTCGACATCCACACAGACTCCTAGTCACTTGACACACGTCCCTCTGATTCCGCCAAACACCACACCCCCGCCGAAAACCGGGAAGACGGCCGCCCCCAACACCCGTCCAGCCAGGGTCACTGAATCGCCCGACCATATTACCAATCACCCGGGACCCTACGCATGTGCCCTGAATACGGAGTGCGAACCACTATCCGAAATCGGGCGTCAACTAGAGAGGAAGCATCTCTTATCCGACCTACGAGAAGCAACCGGAAGGGTCGGCAATGTACTCCTCAGCCACAAACGTAATAAGACGGTGTTCGGGATGATCACCCGAGATCACGAGAACACTATCCCAAGCAAATTGGAAAAGTGTTTCCGAACGCTGCGTTTGGCTCTTGAGACAGAGGGTGAAACCCAAATTTTTCTGTCCAAAAAGACTTGTCCTCAACCCACGTGTCCTGGATACATATTAAGCAATTTCTACTAAAAACCTTCTCCGACTCCCCCATTAATATAGTGATTTGTCTGGGAAATGTTATCATGCCAGACGAAGAAGACCGATTGGACATAATCCGAGAAAGTCACGCCTCCTTGGTTGGTGGACACAAGGGGATCGCTAAAACCTACAACCGCATCAAGGAGTCGTACTACTGGGACGGAATGAAGGGCGACGTGGAGGAATTCATAAGTACGTGCCAATCCTGCCAGTCAAAAAAGGTTAGTCGGAATACCAAGCGAACTCCCATGATGATAACAGATACACCCTCTGACGCCTTCGAAAAGGTGAGTTTGGACATTGTAGGTCCCCTCCCTGAGTCACCTGACGGCTTCAAGTATATCTTGACCATACAGGACAACTTTACAAAATTCGTGTGCGTCGCCCCTCTTGTACATGCCGACGCTGTTTCTACAGCCGAAGCGTTCTGTCGATCATTCATCACCAAATTCGGTAGCCCCAAGTCTATTCTAACAGACCAAGGCACTAACTTCATGAGCAGTGTGATGAAGAAACTCGCCAAGCTCTTCCGCATCAAGCAATTCCGAACCTCCGCCTTCCGTCCACAAAGCAACGGTTCCCTGGAACGCAGCCACTTAGTTCTTATCGAATACCTGAAGCATTACGTGAACAAATCAGGGACGGATTGGCCAAAGTTACTAGATTTTTGCGTATTCTCCTATAACACCAGCGTCCACGAAGGAACCGGACATTCACCCTACGAACTAGTGTACGGAAGACGCGCGCGTCTGCCCTCTGAGGTCGAACCCGCCTCTGTCACGGACACCTACGACGACTACGTCGAAACGCTAGCTCAATCATTGGCTTCCCTCCGCGCTTTGGCAAACGAAAGCTTAATAAAAGCCAAAGAAAGATCAAAAAGATACTACGACCGCAACACAAGCGAATCCCATGTAAAAGTAGGTGACTACGTATATTTAAAAAACTTCGAGAAAACCAACAAGTTTGATGACAATTACAAAGGGCCCTTTAGGGTAGTAGAAGTATTTGATTCTAAAACAGTAAAAATCCTGTATAAAAACAAGCACAAAGTCGTCCACACCGACAATCTTAAAATTGCTCATGTTTCAGCTGCCTAATCCACCCGGTGATACCACAGCTGCTACACTATACAAACCAAACTCACGACGCCGGGATAATTTTGGAATCCGGACCCGATGTAAGATTGATCACCCATGAACACACCCTCTACCACTACATTAACACAACGAGACTCATCGACACACACACGCAACTGCAACGGGCAATCGAAGAAATTCTAAACGCTTGCGGAAGTAACAAACCCCTTTGCGAACGCATACAGATATTGCTTTCTAGACTGACGGACGCTGAACGCAACTACGACCATGTCCTCGCCATCACCAAACGATTAAAAGAGAAACGGTCAATCTTTGGCGGAGACATCCTCAAGGTATTATTCGGAACACCCAGTGAAGACGACCTAACGCAAATTTACCGCGTGATTAGGCAACAAGACCATCGCCTTGACCAACAAAACAGACTTTTTAACAACCAGACTGTAATTATTAAGCAATCCCTGACGAAATTAGATGCCATCACGCAAAATCTCCGAGACGCCTTGAATACTACCAACAAAATACTACTCGGAGTGAGCAATCAAACGGCAACAAACACAAAGCATATCTCCCAAATCCAAAACGACTTAAGACAGAACCACATTTTATCCGCTTTAAGCGATTCGGTCGACATACTCACCAATGAATTTACGGAACTTACTAACGCGGTACTATTCTCCAAGAAGGGAATACTACACCCAAAATACATCTCGTTCGACGAAATTAAACATTCCGTTGTTCGCGCAAAGGCCCTTGGCAATTTTCTTCCCAACACATACGACGAGTTGCTCCAAATCATAGAGTTAACAACCGGTACAACCGCTGGGTTCATTATATATGTGATCAAAATCCCTCTGGCAAGCACGAACGTGTACACACTGTGTGATTTCAAACCACTACCCGTAGATTCGCCTATCGGACAAATTTATATTAAGCCCTCACAACGGTCATATCTATTGGACAAATCACTCCAATTTTATCTCACAATTTCGACTCGCGATCTGAACCAGTGCAAACACACTCCTACTTGCCTGCTATGCCACCTACCCCCCCTCCTACACAAGGTAACAAAACACTCACCCTGTGAGATCCAATTGATCACACAAAATTCAGTCCCCACGGACTATTCGTGTGACATCCGGGTTATACCTAAAAAGAGAAACCACTGGATTCACTCCTCCGACCCAAACGTACTCATATATTCACTTCCCAAACCGCAACAAATTAGATTGCATTGCCAAACCAACGTCACAACAATCACCTTGAGTAACGTCGGATCCTTTCAGATTCCCCCCAGTTGTGACATTGAATCCAGGGATTTCTCCTACTCACCTATTACGAAAAACTCTACTACCGGTTACAAGGTTATAACCCCCGTCAAGGGAATAGATTTAACTTCCATTTTAGAAAATAAGGATATTCAAATGCTGAACCAATCAAACCTCTACTATGAAGTAGTAGACAGCCTCGAGATTGCGGACGACGACCTTCAAGCAGAAGTCGCCAAACTAGCAGAAATCCTCGAGACATCAAAGGTCATTGGAGACGCATATGCCTCTAAGAACACCTACGCCACTCCTACCATGGCCTGGACCACCATCAGCAGCTTAATAGCAGTAGCCGCGATAGGGATTACGCTCTGGATCCGCCGTTCAAGAATTCCTACTAACACCGGATTGGTTCAGCATAAGAATTTCTAATATAGACCAACCGTATCTAGTGAATTCATGTGTTATAAACGAATGTGTCATTGCGCTATATACACAGCTAACTATAACTAAGATATATTTTACATTAAATTCTTTACAACTGTATTCTTGCGTTGCACTCTCACACATGTATATGCGCTATAGATTTAAGGTATATACTATATTTACAAATGTATCATTGCGTTATATACACAACTAACTATAAGTAAGTTACATTCAACTCCTACAAATATATTCTTGCGTTGCACTCTCACCCACATACGTGCGTTACGGATTTAGGATACATACCACATTTACAAATGTATCATTGCGTTATATACACAACTAACTATAAGTAAGTTATATTTTACATTCAATTCCTACAAATATACTCTTGCGTTGCACTCTCACACACATACGTGCGTTACGGATTTAGGATATATACCACATTTTCAAATGTATCATTGCGTTATACACAGAACTATCTATAGTTAAGATATATTGTACATTCAATTTTTCGTCTCTACATACAATAGTTTTCAAATATATTCTTTCTTGCGTTGCGCTCTCGCACATGTACGTGCATTATAGATTTACTACATTCACAAACGTATCATTGCGTTATTCACACAGCTATATATAATTAAGACATATTTTGTATACTCAATTCTTATGTTGCCCGCGTACATAATATACTAATGTATGCTTGCGTTAAGATATGTATTACAATTTTAACTTATATTCCTGCGTTAAATTACCTTTTATACAAATGTAACCCTGCGTTGTTTACTTATGTCTAATATATCCTAACGTTGACAAACTTCTGCGACAACACACCAAAATCAATGTATACCTGTACCACATACACAGCCTTCGTAACCTTGCGTTAGTACACTCTCATGTTCAAGAAAAATGAAAGAACCTTGACCCTTTCCTTTTGAGTCGGAGACTCAAACTTAACAGGGGGGGTCTGTTACATCCACGCCAAACCCTACTTTCCGCCCAAGATTTTTCCTTGCATTCCTTAATACAGACACACGAACCATAACGATTTTTAACCTAACCTTAAAACTTTTTGCTATTTCTACTCATGCTATCTTGTGCGCATTCGCACGACGAATCCAAAGATACCTTTAAAACCCTTATCGCATAATTACCCGAATTATGGCGATCATTTAAACATTTCAATTTTTATAAAAACTGACTTTTTGTTTATTAACATTTTTTAACTTTTGAAATTGCTATCTTG
>JABFPO010000084.1:0-12336 GCA_022817385.1 Macroteleia sp. ZL-2020
TGTTAGAAATATAATATTTTTGTACTAAAAATCATTCTGATAAATGTATGCAGATTAATTTTTGTATAAACGGAATTCTTTGAAAACGACAATATTCTTGAGCAAAGAATAACATTTTTAAGAGTGTGCAAATGCTTATAAATCTATAATGGTATGTACACTGCTAAAAAAAACGTCTATGCAATTAATGAAAATGTTATGAAATCGATTACAATACATGTATTTAATTGTAATTAATACACACTTGTACATTTCATAACCTGTTAATGAAAAGGAGTTACTTACTGCATTGAATTTTCAATACTGTTCATTAATGCACGTTGACTAATTCTAATAACCGTTATTAATTTTACAAATCAAAAATATTGTTAGTAAAATTTAACCAAGGTTATGAATTTTAATTCATAAATGTACACCCAGCGCTAATGAAAGCTACCATTACTAGATCCTAGTGTAAAAGATTTTAAGTTGGTACTTGCTGAGGAACCAAGCGGCAGTGAAATGTGAAAACGAGCCGTAATGTTTTGACATGGATGACAGCCGAGCCTTTTGAGGTTAGATGAAAAACTGAAGTAAATTTGAGGAAAAATAACAAGATAAGTATAAAATTTAAGTAAAATTGTGTTAAAAAGTTAATTTAAATGAAGAATTAATCTTTTAATTTAATTTTTGCAGAAAATAAATTATTTTTATTTATCTAATAAATTTGATATTAAATTATAATAATTTATGATATGTTTATTTATATAATTATTTATAATTTATAATAATAATAAACTTAAACATAAATATATAAAGTTGATTAATATTTTTATATTTAAACAATTTAACCAGGTTAAACATTGTTTAACAATTTTGAACCAGGTCTGAATTTATTTATTTTTGATTATATATTATGTTACAGAATAATTAATTTATCTTTAATTTGTATTACATTTTATTGCAATTTGATATGTTACATTAAAAGTAATTTAATATAAAATAGTGTAATTAATAATAATATATAGTAATACAATAATAATGAAATAACAAAAGTATTATTATTTATGAAAAATATATTATAAGAAACATTTAGTAGTATCATTGAATTAATATAAAATATCATAAATAATTCAGTATTGATACGTAGCATTAACTGAAATAATTATGAGTGAAAATGAGGTGTAAAATTAAAGATTACAATTCACACGGTTAATTACTGTATACCAATAACAAAAACATATAATCGTTTATTTCTTATATTTCACATTGTATAAAATAAACAATATATAATTAAATATTTAATATTGTATTGGTATATTATTTATAATGTATAAAATATATTTAATACATTAATAGTATTAATCTCAAACTATTTGATGCAATTACAATTTTTATTCAATTTAGAGGAGATAATTGTATCCTGGGGCACTTATTGTTGATAATTTTTTTTATTGTGTAAAAATTTCATTTTTTTAAATTAAATTTATAGCTTATGAAGTTCAAGGTATTAAATGTTAAGCAATTTTGTTGAGAAGCAAATAATTATACTTTTATAATTAAACCCAAGTTTT
Organism: Macroteleia sp. ZL-2020; assembly: GCA_022817385.1. Lineage (NCBI taxonomy): Eukaryota > Metazoa > Arthropoda > Insecta > Hymenoptera > Scelionidae > Macroteleia > Macroteleia sp. ZL-2020. The sequence goes on from JABFPO010000084.1 coordinate 1,554, forward strand.
AGCATCTAACATGGACTTTTGCTTGGAACATACAATTTGTTTTCAAACAGGATAATTCATTTATATATTTTTTATCTTAATTAATCTTACATGATCTTTCTGTATCGCTAAGCAAAACTATATGCTTTATCTGTCTAACTTATATCCATTTGTTCTTTACAATTCCATACAAACTTTCTAACACTATATATATTATTTTCAGCTTACCAAAAAATAAAATTGTATTCCTTGTCCTTACACTTAAACCTTTTTTATATAATTTTTTCTTCTTTATATTTACCATTATAATCACACTTCTTGCATGATTTTGTTTTCTTTTGTGAACATGAATATTCATTAAATGTTTAAGCTTATATGGCTTTATGTCCCAAGGAAAAATATAAATCAGACCCCAAAACATTTTGAACAAATTTTATTAAACAATAAAGGTATAATTATTTGCCACTTAGAAAAAGTTTTTTAATAATCAATAACTTTAACTTCATGAGCTACAAATTTAAGTGCAGTCAGTTAACGTGAATATATAATATACCAAAACAATATTAAATATTTAAACAACATAAATAAATAATGCAAAATGTAATTATGAACAAAATAATGGGTATATAATTTTTAAATGCATTATTAAAAAAGTAATTATTAATATACAAACAGAGTAATTTATTAATGTCCCTTTGCAAGTTATTGCATAATATAATAATTAATTGTTTTCAATGGAAACAAACTACAACGTTCACTTCCGCATTTCTTAAAGGTTCCACGGTTCATAAACGGAAGGATGTTTAAGTTCAGAGGAAGAACAGAAAAACTGTATTCAATAACTCTCCATGCGCTGATTGGCTGGTGTGCCCATAAATGAATTCCTGAAATGTTGGATAAGTATTTAATATAAATATATGAAAATAACACATGCGCATGCCTGTGTGTGTAATATGGAAACGAAAAATATTTTTTGTTTTTTTACTTGTATCGCATATTTGTTTTTGTTTTTTTTTCCAATGCAATATCCAATTTACTGTAGTAATTTAATGTCTTTGCTTTTTGTTACATATTAACTAATACTTATGTATAATTATATTAAGTTTTTATTAAGTTTTTACTTAAATTAAAAAAGAACAAAATATGTGTCCAAATATTTTTAACATTTTTAATGTCCAACCTGGATAATATTTTATGTATATTTTAACACATTGTGTTAAAAATCAACATTGTGGCTGCATTGAATTGGTCGTTATTTATTTGAAATTTTGGAATTTCAAGTTCAAATTCGAGGTCTGCCTGTAGTTATCAAGATTTCAAAATTCTTATTAGAGAATTACTAATCCAAAATAGTCACAATATTGTTCTTTAACACAATATTTTACAATATTTACAAAAAATTAAAAAAAAGTTTTTTTCAATACTTTAAAAATATGTTAAAAACATTTGTAAACATCTGTAAATATTTTTAGTATATTTTTACAAATATTTTGAAAATACAGTAAAAACTTCTATACCTGAACTTAAAACTGCAGCCTCATCATGCTTTAAAAGCTAAAGGAATTATGGTGCCTCCACTCAACCAAAAATGTTTCCAATATTTTTTATATTTCATACAATTCTTACAAGAAATTGTTGCCAGATTTAGAGTTAAAGTAAAATTTACCAATAACATGCTAATAATAGTAATATGACTGAGGGTCAAGAAGCATGGTAATTTCTAATCTCTTTTACCTGTGTCAGCAATTTAGCTATGAAAGCTTTAGCTATAGAAGAGTTGCTGTATTTTTGTCTATTAGGGATACATTATATTGCATATCGAACATGTGTTCAGTATACTTAATGATATGCATTTTGTAATCGTATACAATAATTTATTTACTGTTTTTAGCACATTCAACTCCTTTCCTGTTTAATATAAAAATTTATTTTTCAATTTATAGATAGTCATCATATACCTTGACGTTTCCATCTTCCTGCACCCTGAACATGAAGAATCCTACGTTTTCTCACTGTTGAAGGATTTGAAAATTTATAAAAAATTTATTTTTGTGAAAATTTACTTTTTCAATAAAAAGATAAAAGTATTCAACAACCGTATTAATTACTTAATATCATTTTTTTATTATACAAGTTCAATAACGTTTAATTATTAAATATAAATTTATGTATTTTCTTTTACTGTAATTTTATTATTTACAACTTTAATAACACCATAAATTTATTCTCGTGCATGTATCAAATGTTTCTTTTCAGTTTTTCCATATCACATTTGTCTCATAGTCTCTTCATATTATTTCACCTTGTCACAGCAATATCATACTACAAGTATATGACAAACTAAATTATAAAACCACAAATTTTGTAAGCTAAATGTATAATTTAAAAAATTGTTTAATGCATGGTTAATTATTGTTCTTAATTACATTTCAATCATTGACGTCTCGTATGAAAAAAAAATTTCAGTAAAAATTTTATATAAGGGTATGTTAACCAGATTAAACAACGTAGTTAGGTTACTTTGATTGTAAAATGAAAATAAATTGATATTTGATTACAAACTGGAAAATGTAAGATTTCAACGGTGGATCCAACATCGTGGCTGAATTTCAACACAATATTTTTAAAAATTTTGCAAAATATTATTTAAGTTGACCATTAAACATTTTAAATTTATTAAAAACATTGGTAAATATTTTTCATATATATTTATACATATTTTTAAAATACAGTAAAACCTTCTACACCTAAATTTAAAACTTCAGCGTTATGCTTTCATAGCTAAAGGAGTCAGAGAGTCTCCATTTAACCAAAAATGTTTTCAATAATTTTTCTATTTCATACAGTTCTTCCAAAACATTATTGCCAGATTTAGAGTTAAAGCAAAATTTACCAATAAAATACTAATAATACTAATATGAGTGAGGGTCATGAAGCATGGTAGTTTCTAATCTCTTTTAGCTGTGATAGCATTTTAGTTGTGAAAGCTTTAGCTACAGAAGAGTCTATATCTATGTTTATCTATGAGGGGTATACTATATATATACATTATGTATAATATACAGGGTGTCCCAAAACTGACGTTAGAAACTTCGTCCATGCATTTTACATGCAAAAGTAAGTAAAAAATTTAGCTAGTAAGCAATTTTTCATCAATACAGTAAATTGCAATATATTATAAATTATATCATTACATCCTCCTAATTATAGTTATTTAATCCGTTCACCATGAAATATTTACTTCTCTTACGTATTTCAGGAAATTAAAAACTCCGTGACACCAAAATTGAGTTTTATTGAATCGAAAAAATGTCCAGTATTAGGTCTTATTCTTGAATCCATGTAACGACATTTAATGACAAATTAATTATGATTGTAATTAGACAAAGGGCAATACTCTTCAAATCTTAATCGTTTCTTTTTTTTTAAATCATCATGGACATTAAAAAAAATGTTGTCCTTAGTCCAATTAATTCAAAATAATGGTTCTTATATTTTTGTTGTTGAACGTTGCGACATGTCAGCTTTAAGGAAGTTTTTATTATACTTCGTTCAATGAATTAAAACATAAACCCGCATCCTCTTTCTTATTTTTTTAAATTTTGTTTCACTTTACTTTGAAGTAACATCTCTATGGGAACATGCTGGTTGCATAAACGTTATTAAAACGTTGTTTCAGAATTTGTGTAACATCCCCAACGGAACATGTTTGTTGAAATACGTTGTTACTAAAACATTGTTTCAATATTGCTGTAACAGTGTATCAACATATGAATATCAGTTGATATCGGGTTACATCAACGTTGGTGTATCAACGTTGACAGGTCAATGTTGTAACAACGTTGATATTCAGTAGATTTTACATTAATTTAATGTTGATTCAACGTCACATGTTATTGTTAGTATAACGTTGAAACGTCAACGTTAAATCAACTTTATATCAATGTTGTTATAACGTTGACCCATCAACGTTGATAGAACAATTTTCATCCAACATGTTCCGTTAGGGATTGTATCAACGTTGTATCAATACATGAATGTCAGGTGATACCTGGTTGCCTCAACTTTGATGTGTCAACTTTCTATCGACATCGTGATGGCAACATAGATATTAAATTGATTTGATGTTTACGCTTCAACGTTACAATAATCATGACACGTCAACGTTGAAATCAATATTGAATTAATGTTGAATATCAAAGTTAATGTTGACATAACGTTGCCATGTCAACGTTGATGCAGCTCGATATAACATGTTTCGTTAATGACGGAATATAATATTAAATAACATTAACTTTCAATTAAAATATTTCATTTATGTCCTGATTATATTTTCTATAAAAGTAATTTTTTAGAATGTGATTCAAGATCTAGTTCTTATAATACAACGATGATAGCGTTTTTAGAAAATACAACCGCAGATAGCAAATCGCTTACATATGTCAGCATTAACGGTGGTAGATGCGTCACAGTATTGTCAGCACTCCATGCCAAAGAAATTGAAGTGAATGCGAGTGTTTTGTTAGCATTATGCAAGCATGCGTATATTCTACATTTACATGCTACTATTATGCACGCGTTAAGCTGACAAAAAGATATGTATCTAATTTGTTTAAGCATATTTTGCTATCTGGGACATTGCCATAATTTCTGCATTCCTGTGTTAAAGTTTCCGATGAATCCCGGTATAAAAATTTTGTTCGGGATAAACATGGATTTCGCAACGTAAATTTCCGAAAATCGAACCATTTAATTTCCCGATTTAATTTTAGCTTTCGGAACAATCAGGAATACCAGAATAAATGAAATTTTTAGGATTTAAGCGAATATTTCCGTATTACGACGTGTCGGAATAAAACGGAAATTCTTTATAATATTTTCGGTAATTCAAAATTTTGGACATTTTGGATTCGCCATTTTCTATCAGGAATTTTTAAAATTTGACTTCAAAGTCGTGGCAAATGTATCGTAGAAAATCTGAGGTCAAATTTTCAAAATTCCTAACAGAAAATGGCGAATCCAAAATGTCCAAAAATTTTATTTAACGAATGTATAAAGAATTTCCGTTTCATTCCGTCACGTCGTAATACGGAAATATTCGCTTAAATCCTAAAAATTTCATTTTTTCTGACATTTCCTGATTGTTCCGAAAGCATTATCACTAAAACTAAATCAAAATTCTATAAATATGATATTATTGTTCAACATTAACGTTGTTCTATAAGTTCCTATAAGTTCAATTAACTTTTTACAAATTACTGTATTAAAACTTTTTCAAACATTATTCCGTGAACAAATTTACATTCTATTCGGTCATGACTCACGGAAAAAACTATAAACTAATGAGTAGTGTGCTGCACATCACTGAGTAATTTAGAATATGACAGAAAATTGTAACCATTAAGAACAAACAAAGACAAAGAATTTGAAAATTTTGTTTCATTTGTCTTTCTTTACTTCCAAAGGTTAGAAATTTCTGTCACATTCTAAATTACTCAGTAATGTGCGGCACACTACTCAGTAGTGTGTAATAAACCACTCAGTGGTTTGCAGTTTTTTCAGTGTATAAAGCTTTGATTTGTTTCTATAAAATTCTTTTCGGCTTTACGAAAAATTGTATTAAAACGTTTTCAATGCTTGAAATCTTAAAATTGTTTAAAAATTTATCGTAATATCAAAGAAAATTTAATGTTACTTAATTGTAATTTAAAATGACTGTAATTTCACACTAGGTTCAATGTAAATTTAATGTAAGCTTAATTTAATTCCGAAACAAAATAAAATAACATCTGAGCAAAGGAGAAATAGAATTCATATACCACAGACGTAGGAAAATTTTCAATACTCTTTTCAACCGATGAACTGATTAAGTAAATAACCATAAGAGGCGCTTTCTTATGGTCAATTACAAAATGTGTAGTGTTAGGCTTAATTATGGTTCAACCGATATTAATGAACCCCCGCGAATTAAATCTCTCGATTTCCTATTGCGTGATAGGTCCACGGATTTACATGTTCATTAGCTTTCAGCGATTTGTGCAATTGCGTTTATTTTGAATTTATTAATTGTTGTTTGATTTTAATATTATATTTGTGATATGCATAAACGTGAGGTTGAAAGAAATGCCGCAAAAATCGTTGGCATGTTTCAAGCGGGAATGTTACAAAAGGACATCGTGGCGCAGACTGGATATAATCCAAGAACCGTCAGTAAATGGATTCATCGCCACAGAGAACAGGGAGACGAAGGCTTGTCGGATCAACGAGTAAACAATTACAGTGACCGGGTAACAACGGAAGAGGAGGATTTGCGACTCGTTCAAGAAGTCATGGACAACCCATTCGAAGCAGTTGAAACAAATGCTCGCAACATCAATTTAGGTGATGTATCTGGCAATATCTTGCGAAGTCGCCTCAAAGAACACGGTGTCCATTGTCATAAAGCGGCAAAAAAAATTGCTATTAGTGATGTCAACAAAGAACTGCGAGTGGACTTCGCAAGAAGAAATAGACATTTACACGTAGATGAGTGGTTAAGGGTAATCTGGTCTGACGAGAAAGTGTTTTCGACAGACAAGGATGGGCGATACCGTGTCTGGAGATTACCCGGTCAACGTTATGATGCGCAAAACGTTGTTCCGACAAGGAAAAGTGGACGAGCTACAGTGGCGATGTGGGGGTGGATGTCGGCCGATGGACCAGGTGCAATAACCGAAATTTCGCGGCGGATGAATGCAGAAGAGTATGTCGATATTCTGCAAGATTTCATGATTCCAACAGTCCGCGCAATTTATACGGAAGAAGACAGCCCGGTCATTCATTTTATGCATGATAACTCGGCCGTTCATACAGCTCAACATGTGAAATCTTGGTTTCGCGAACAACCGTCAATTATGGTTTTAGAGTGGCCTGCACAATCCCCCGACCTCAACCCCATCGAAAATGTATGGGCAGAGATGACAAGGGATATGAGGCCTCGGGGTGATATCCGAACACGAGACGACCTTGCTGCCGCTGTAGTCCAGTCCTGGGAAGACATGAGAGGGAGGGTTGAATATTTCGAAAAATTAGTTTATTCCCTCCCACAACGTCTAGAAGAGGTGATAGCGGCAGATGGGGCATGGATTAACTACTAGTTAGTAATAGTAAGGAAATATTTACATTACAAAATCAAATATAATTGATTCATAATTAATTATGCATTGAACAATTTGTAAAACTAAACATTTAAAAACTGATAATGTTGTTTATTGTATGTTCACAGGACCCTTGGGAATGTTAAACAAGTTCCACTAGTCAATCCTGCATGTTGGGGAACCACTCTAATTTATAATAATACATATATTTTTATTATTTAATGTTTGTATATATTAATATTTAATAATTTCTTATATTTTATATTCAATATCTTTTATTAACGTTATTTTGTGTCAATAATTATAATCTTTGTTTTTAATAATAATCAAATTATATAATAGAATCTGTTTTTCCAAGTTTCTTATTTAAGGAGTATACCTCTAAATAATTTTCAAAAAATCGATTTTTTTTTCGCTTAAAATGTCCTTGGGGGTGTATATTTTATCATGGACTTTATCCCATCTTCGCTGGAAACTTCGTTCTTGAGTTACGACGATACGCCCTTAATCATAATTTTACTTTATTAAACTTTATTTTTAATACACCTACATTATGCACAAACATTTTTTAATTGTATTTCAGATGCAGAAAATGTTATAAAATATGAAATGTAAGCTACTTTTTTATCTCTGTCTCACAATTAGGTGTTTTCTCAATTCATATTTTCCAGGAGTGGTATTATTGAAAAAGTACTCTGTGTTGAGTCCTGTATATCTTTTGATGTGGGAGAATATTAAGATATAAGAAAAATATTTATTCATTGCATATTAATCCTCATTTTGTGGAAAAAAGTTTTAATATGGTCAAAAAGAAATTGTTCCACAAGATTTAAAACAATTTTAAGAAATAATTGAATTTTCTTGGATCATAAAACTTGCTCACATTAGAGAGAGAACTGTATAGGGTACTTTTAAAATAATGTCAAATGAAAAGTAAGTAATATTAATTGTTAAATTTTGCTCACAATGCAAAAAGTATGTTTTATTTAATATAGAGAAGTCAGCTACATTCAGAGTGAAAGATCATACTGCAATTATTTATTTGTGGGAGAATGTAATTCACAATAAATTGATTGCCATTGTTAGATGAAATGAATGAGAATACATTTTGGAGCATTGATTCTACATCAAAAACGCCTCTAAATCGACAGTAAATAGTTCAACTTCCCTAAGCAAAAATATATCATTGAAATCCTCTAAAATGAGAGAATTGAAGGGTATACTTTACTATAAAAACTAAACCTTAATATTCTTGCAGCACTTACTGGAATTTTGAAACCAAATAGGTTTCAAGAGTCATCTTAATGTATTGCATTACGAATATTATTTTTATATGATAATACAATAATATTTTTTTTTATTGTTAAAAAGTATTTCCGAATGAGCAGCAAGAATGTTGGACTCATGCTGTACTCAGGTACACACGCAGTGCGAAGTCGCTCGATCTGCACAAAGCGAGGAGTCAGAATCTTGAATACACGGCACATACAATCAGCATTTCTTAATGGACCAACTGAAAAATATTCCAGTCATGTAATCCGCGCGGCTCGCTTAAACGCGCCGGGACAATTAAAATTAATTACTCCCTTTGCCGCAGTGAGCGTGCCGATTGCAAAAATTCCATATCTCCTATTACTATGTTTCGACATTAATTGGCAAAGCAATTCGTTTTAATATCCTTTAGGTGAAGGAAAACAAATTTATGAAATTCAGTCCAGCGAAATTTTGCGGAATTCCACTGATTGTACAATTTAAAGTGGTGGACAATTGTGGCGTTTAATTAAGAGGGATGCGTATGTGACTTTTCCCAAATAATAGCACGTTGCTCAAGGCAGTGCTGCAAATGCGGAGTGCGGCAAAATTCGGCAAAATTACAAACTACCAACGTTGCAAACAAAAATAATCCGTATACGGCACTAGATAATAGTTAACTTTCATTTTGAGTAATTAAGTAATTAACCACTGACAGTTGTTTTTTCCTTCTTTCTTTTTTCTGCCATCTGTTTTCTCTTTTTTCAGATTCAGATCGCTAATCGTGTTTGACATCTTCCCTTTTTAATAATGATTAGTGATTTAGTGGCGAATCTAGAAATAGTAAATTTCAACGCCGATGCTTCGGGAATGCCTAGCAAGAAGATATTGACAGTCAGCGATTTATGGGCCACGAATCAGCGAGCAGTGACCAGCCACGAACAATATCTCTTGGTAGGCAATTAAGACCGTCCGTCTAGAAAGACATTTATTTATTTCCGAAAGAACTTCTTTTTACTCAGTTTGCAACATGCGACAACTTTATTCAACGAACATTTTAAAATTAAGACATGATTTATTGTGTTTTGTTAATGGTATACGAATGAGTTTTATTACATTAATACTTATTCTTACGAAGATGAACGAGAGACGGAGAGATAAACTTTGTAAACAAACACAGGTATTCCAACTTTAATTATAATCATATTAATTGCCTTTTCGTCCACTTGACAGTGTTATTAAAACAGATATGACATATGTTTGAAGACTAAGATATCTGAGAATATGCTTTGATAAGTAACTCAAACAGTGTTCTTCTGTTGCAAGTGGTAGTTTATTGGTAGGTAATCTCTTATATTTTGTGAAATATACAAATCGTAAAAGAAAGGCATTGTATATAAATGTAAACAAAATGTGATCATCGTAACGGATAAGTAAATAGTCGCTGACTTACTGAGATATAGATTTAAGATAACTTATTAACGAAATGACAAAATTTTAAAATATTTCTCGGCTGTAATATAGTATGTTTATTATGAAACAGGCAATTAATGAAAAAGTACATTTCTAAACAACTCTGCGACATACTTTGTTATAGTTACTAAGAGAAAGAAATTCCGATTGATACAGAAAATTTGTGCACACATCAACAACACTGGCAGGTGTTGCTTCACGGTCATTTCTAAAAATGAGGCCGATATCAAGTCAGGGTCCAAGTGAAGCCAAAGCGCAGCCCGAAGCGTAACTAACGTAACTTGCAGAGTTGAGCGTTCTACCTCTTTGCCCGAAACTCACTCGGTTTGATTATCCTTGTCTTCTACAAGGTCGCTCCGCATTTGGCACCTTTGTCTCGTTCCAGCGCGTTTTCGCCATGATTCGCACTCCGTCGTTTCCTTCCGAAGGACGTGCCTTGCCATTAGAAGCACCTCATTCCATGTAATTTGACCGCGAACAATGTGGACCACACGAAGTGCAGTGGTTTCCAATCTAATGAATTGCTATAATTTCAATGACAATATATAATTCCATATTATTTTCATGCATAATGAACCTCTCTATATCAAGTGTGGTTTCCATAAATTAAGCAATTTCTTTTATAGAAATAGTTAAAAATTTAATTTAACAACTTTACTAATTATTATAAATTATTTTACTACTAATAAAATCCCTGCAAAAAAGGGTGTCTTCTTTTCAAACACTTTGCGAAAACCAATTTTGGTGTTTTTAAATCGTCCTAGCTATAAATTAATGTCGCTGCAGCTTGAATTATCTTTGTATTAATTTAAAAATTGTTATTGTAAATAAAATTGCAGCTATGAAGTAATTTCTTTTATTTCTGGACAAAAGTAATGAATATTTTTCCCGGTGTGATTCCGTGTCCAGAGTGTTTATAAAGGCTTTCACAAAATACAAAGATT
>JABFPO010000085.1:0-12328 GCA_022817385.1 Macroteleia sp. ZL-2020
ATTATTTTAAAGCTAAAGAAAAATTGACATAAGCTAGATGTATAAGAGATCAATAAAACAAATGTTAATTATATATAATGTATATGATATATATATATATATATATATTAATAATATATATATAACATAATAATAATAATATATGTAAAATATATAAAATAAAATATTAATTAAAGATCAATAAAAGGTGATTAAAAAAAGTTAGCTGAAAGTTAAATAATTATTTAATAATTACATTCATAATAATTATATTAATAATAATTATTCCTCGCCAAAAAGACCATTTTAAGTTTTATTCAAGAAATAATTTCTTCACTCAACTGATATTCTTGAAATTGCATTTTTTTATTGCATTAAAGCATGTGTATACATTTTAAAAAATCTTATTGTCATTAAAATAATATTTCATTATTAAGAAATATTAATAAACATTCTTTAAATTAAGTTTTCAATATTATTCATATTTATATTTGACATAATTTTTCTTATATTAATATAGGACATCACATCCACTCTTGGCCAGAAATTTGCATGTCATTCATAATATTAATACGTTTCTCATAAACTAATCCCAAAGAAATTTATCACTTTAAACACATTAAGAACGTAAAGGTTAAATTAATGTAAAGATTACGTTGAGATTTTATAATACTAACTTTAAAATAAGGTTTAATTAATATTAATTTTATGCCTTAATGACCACACATTTTACATCAAAATAACGTTTACCCAAACATTAAATTAGCGTAAAATTAACATTAAATTAAAAAATTGAACTAAATATTTTTTAAACAATCGTTAAATAATTAAATTAATTTTGTTTTTATTTTTATATACAGTCATGTAAGTAGAATGCGAGTTTCATTTTGATTTCTGTTGTAGAATGCTCAACTCCTTTCTTTTTTTCAATTATAGACTTTAATACATTAAGAATTAATTACAAATAATGAAATAATTTTACACTGAAAAAAATGTATCTGAAATATTTACTGTTTTTAACAGTAGGGAAAAAAAATACCTGTTCAATTATAACTTTCGTTGGTAAAGCAGATACTATTTATAGTAAAAGAGATAATAATTTACTGTTTTTAACATTAATGTATATATCTGTTTTACCAGTGAAAGTTATATTTAAGCAAGTATGTGTTTTCCTTACTGTTAAAAACTGTAAATATTTCAGGTACATTTTTTTCAGTGTACCATTAATTGTTCAACAATTATTAAGATAGTGTTAATTTAACGTTAACCCTATAAGCGAAGATCAATGAAAAATGAAAACCCAACACTTTTCGCGGAGATCTTTTTGTTAATAAATAAAAAAATGTTGATAAATAAAAATTAAAATTTCCTCGCTTAGTGTATTACTATTATTTTAAGATGCAAATTACTGCTCGATGGAAACCGCGGGAAGGTGGTGGTTCATTCCATCAGGGGAGGGGGTAGAAATATAAAAAATTATTCATTAAAAACTATCAATTTATTATTTATTAACAATAAATTTCACTGGTAAAGGAAAAAGAAAGTTGATTAGAAAATAATTGAAAGGAAAAACATATAAACCCGTGAAACTTTTTTGATTGAAATGAACTTTATTTTCTTATTATTTAATTAAATCTTATTATTTAATTAATCTTATATTTTAATTTAATAAATCTTATTATTTAATTGAATCATATTCAATCGTAACTTCGTCCAGAAAAATTCTCTATGCAATCTAATTTTTTCTCATTACTTAATACGAATTTATAAGAACGAATGTATTATCGCCAATTATTTATATAACCAATTATTAATTATTTAATATGGCTTATACATATCTATTAGATACTATTTCAGGTAAATTGTTGTTCAATTGTAAAGAATAGTGAAGTACTGCTATTCTTTATATAATAATATAATATAATATAATTAATATTTTTTAAAATTAAAATTATGTTAAATATGTGTTCCCTTAGGGAAGATTTAATCGTATTGTGTTGATTCATTTTAACTGTGTATATATCTATAAAATAATTGTTTATATTTCTATTGTTAGTGGGGATAAGAGCATCTACATAAACGCATTACTGAAGTATGTTATTTGCAACGGAAAACTTTAAAACAAATACAGGAAGCAAAAGAAAGTTCTATTAGAAAAAGGAGCAAGCAAACTTGTTTTTGTGCATTAAGAACAGTAATAAAATAAAATATTAAACTGTATACAATAAGTTAATAAAATGCAAAACTATTAAATTAAGTAGAGGTAGAAGGGCAATTATCTATTTCCGAATTATCCGCGGAATATAAGTGCAATTCACTTTTAGGTTTACGATTCGGTTCTTTATATAAATTCTCTGATGACATGAGAGCCAGATGTTTCGCATCTATCTTCATGCTCAGAGCTGTTTCTCTTCTTGCCTTTAAAGCCGATTTGAAAACACAAATTGCATTAACATTTTTCGCACAAAGTTTGTTACGTTTCTTCGTCTTTACATCAGGTAACATGGAAAAACATCTTTCCGGATCAGCATTTGAATGGGGAAGAGATCTAACCGCGCTTAAAAGACTTCGTAAGTGAATAAACTTATGTTTCCCCTTTTCATCTTGGATCAGTAAGATTTTTTTCCACATTTCATCGAAACTTAACAGAGCAAGATCTTGTTTCTCTTCTGTTGTAAATGCCAGATCAACTGCTAGCCATTCGAGGTATAAGCCGTCTTCGTCAAAACCGCCAAGCTTTCTGCTGATAAACAAAACTTCTTGGAATAAAACATCTCTATTTTTGTTAAGCATAACATAATCAAAATTTAAAACTTTTAATTTGTTCAGAAATTCGTCTTCGATTGGCAATCGTTTACGTATTTCTTGTGCAGCCGTTATGTAAAATTGTAAACAGTTATGCCTCACTGTGTTGACGATTTCAACCTTACCTTCCTCAGCCAAATCCCGAAGCAAGTTTTCACAATCCGAACCAAGAGAAATCTCATGTAAAGGTTTCTGATTACAAGGATCTGTTATATTAATACGTGTAAGCTCTTTCACGGATTTACAAATGTCAGGTTTCAGAAATTTTTCTAAAACTAACTTTAATAATTCCAGTGAACGAGTTTGAAGCAAATGTATCTTCGTTTCTTGAGATTGAAAAAAAGCATTAAATTGGTTAAAATAAGTTAATATAAATTTCAAGAAAAGAAGATATGCTTTAATGTCTGGATTTTGCATCTGAGATAACAAGTAATCCCCACTCTTTGTTTTTTCTGTAAAAACCAATTCTCGAAGAAATTGTACAAGAGAGTCCCAGTTTTCCAGAATTCTTTCAACACAAGAGTGACGAACAAGCCACCGTGTTGCAGACAACTGAATTAAATTACGATTACTTTCTTGAAAGCTTTCTTGAAACTCGCGGAATATGGCCAAACGTTTAGGGCTACTGTTAATAAAAGTAACTAATTTACGCATCAATTCTTCGCACGAATCAGGAAGCGTTGCACATGCAGCGTGTGCAACTAAAGCTAATGAATGACACGGACACGGCATAGTTAGCACTCTATTACACATTTTTTCGAGATTTGTTTTAAATGAAGATAACCGCCCTGTCATTACAGCAGCGTTATCACACGATAAAGCTAAAATGTTGGTGAACGGAATTTGTCTTTTCCACATTTCGTTTCTGAAAACTGAAAATAATTTTTCAGCAGAGCAATCTCTCGCGTCAAGATTAATTAATTGAAGTAATTCCGTTCTAACATCCAAAGACTGAGGATCGATGTACCGAACAAGAAACGTCATCCACTTGTCATTCGTTATATCTGATGACTCGTCAACCAAGACTGAAAATTTATTATTTTGAAGTACATCAACAAGGCGGTCTGTCTCCCGCTCAGCTAATACATTTGAAACAATATTTGCACACTTTGTACGACCAACTGTCATGCTTTGTAAAACTTTAGGATCTTTTCCTAACTCTTTGAAGAGTTCAAGAATGTCCTCTGCAACTTGATAAGGTATATTCTTTTCAGCAACAAAAGCAGCAAATCTAATTTCCGCTGATTTTTTTCTCTCATCAAACGACTGAGAACATTCTTTATCGGCAGAATTGAAATGTATATTTTTTTCTTGACAACGAGTAATGTGACTCTTCGAATCTGCGTGCAACTGAATAACAGACAAAGCCGGAGTCAAAAATGTATCACAAATGGAGCAAAAACAAGAATATGGATCATTTGAAACTTCTTGCAACCATGGTTTGAAATAATCATTTTCAAGCCATTGTGGTAAGAATTTTTTTTTTGGAGCAACTTTACTCTGTGTCGAACCAGAATTATTCTGAGATTCACGAGTTTTATGCGATGCAGTTTCGGCGTGCCGCAAAACATGTGACAAATTACATGATAACTTTTTATCACAAACGGAACAATAAAATAAACTTTCATCATCCGGAACCTCGCGAATCCATGACTGAAATCTAGTATCAGTCAACCAACTTCGACAAAATGAACGTTTTATTTTTTTATTTGAATTTGTACAAGTATCCATTGTCAAGAAAAAAAATTGCAATTCAAGGATTGCAAAACAATGTACACAAATACACTGCAAATAGTACTACAAGACTGTTAGCAACAAGAGATTTATATTGTCAAGAAAAAAAATAGCGATTTTAATAATACTTACAAGATACTTAATAGTACAGAAGCCACCTAGTTTTATGCAATGTTAAAATTACACATATCACATTTAACAAGTGCTTAATCAAATATATTGAAAAGCAATTCAAATATTGCACAATAATGTACAAAAATGCACTGTAAAACGTATTTAAATACTCTGCAACAATCGTTTTAGCAAAAAAGCATGCTCGAGTCACAACCGCCAAACTGGTACAATGAAAACAATGGCTTGTAAACAAATTATAATTTCAATTCCAAACTGAGCGGTAATTACGAAAATGTTACAAATTTACTTTTCAAAATGTTTGTATAAATGCACTTATAATAAAATGCAATTATGAATTAATATCTTATGTAATTAACTAATAAAAATGTATATATATTATAATTATTTTTTCATATGTATTATTTCATTTATAATTATTATCCCCAGTAAAAATTGTTTTATGACAATTCTCAATAAAATTTGGCAGAAGTTTGCAGAATTTGTAAAATTAAATGAAACTTAACCAAATGTTCACAATATTGATGATAAACTAATTTTTTACGTTTGTGTGCCACTTAAAATTTTTCTTTTTTTTCAGAGTTTTTGTAGCATTTTGTAAGAAAGGGTCAGGAAATAAATGTTTTACTGAAATTGATAGAAATATGTCATAAACTTGTCAAAATTTTGTAACAAAACGGTCAACAAAAAAATCTGGTATTATTTAAATATATCAGAATTTTGTAAAGTTCAACCGATTTTTGTACAATGTAATAACAAAATGCAAAATAAAAATTAGAGAAATGTCCGCATTAAAACTGTAGATGTTACGTGGAAAGTAGGGATACAGTATGTGCATTCGACATAGATTCTACGTTCCTTTGACAATGAATACTTAAAAAATTATCGAATTTTTAGAAAATGCTTTAAATACATTTATAGATGAATAAATATAAAGTAAACATTAATCGGTTTATACTAATACATAATTGTTATATATTAATAATAATATTATATTAATATATAAATAAATAAATAAACACCCCTAAAGGAACACATATATTATAGTAACATTATTTTCATATTAAAAAATATGTATGAAATTAAGATTAATTGAATATTGAAATAATGTTAAAATAACTGTGTTATGTCTCTTAAAATTATATTATAATAATATCCCTCCGTGAATAATAAAATAATATTATTTTAATGTTAATATAATATTACGAATATTAATTTAATATTAAAATAATATTATTTTAATAGTAAGGAGAATATTACTATAAAGTAATTTTAAGAGACATATCACAGTTATTTTAACATTATTTTAATATCATATTAATATTAATTTAATAAATATTTTTTAATATTAAAATAATGTTAATATAGTATATGTGTTCTCTTAGGGACAATATTAATTAACAAAAATGTCAAATAATGTAGTTTAAATATTATTTAAAACCCCAATTTTTATGTACGTAATATCTATTTTTTCTTGAAATTATTGGAATTAAATCTGGAAAAAAATTTGTCATACTTTTAAATTGATAAATGTAAATAGATAGGGGAAAGTTATCTTTAAGAATACTACATGATTAATGAAAAACTTGGAGAATCCAGTAAACGAGAAATTTTTAAACAATTTTAAAATGTCAAGTATCGAAAAATTTTTAATACAAACTTCAGTAATTCCGAATAGAAATTTGTAGACACAAACCAAAGATTTACAGTCATGTCCGAATGGAATGTAAATTTCCTTGCAAAATTTTGTTTGAAAAATTTGTAATAGAGTAATTTGTGAACAGCAAATTGAACTTATAGGAATTTATAGAACCACGTTAATGCTGAACAATAATATCATATTTATAGAATTTAGAACAATATGATATTATTTTTCAGCATTAACGTGGTTCTATAAGTTCTTATAAGTTTATCTATACATTTCTATTCGGGATTGCTAAAATCCGTATTAAAACTGTTTCGGTGCTTAAAGTTTTAAATTTGTTGAAAAGTTTCTCGTTTGTTCGAAGGTGATATTATTAATTTTAAGAAACATATTAAGTGTAAATAAATATTTATTTGTAATATAAATACTTGTCCGAGTATTAATTCTGATATAATTTATTTTGTAATTTTTTATTATATCAATAAATGTTATATTATTTAATAATATTGCATACCTGGACATTAATATATTTTTGAAACATTTTGAAAACATTTTTAAACATTTTAACAATATATGTTCAACTTTGAACATATGTTGTAAAAAATATTTTAACAGTATTATGCAAATATTCTTTGCTATTAGAGTATTTACGAAATTATTATTTAATTTAATTTATTGAATCTGTTGACGGTTGATTTAAGTGTCGAAAATTTTAATTATGTAAAATCGTTAACATATTTCGCCAAGTGAGCGAATTTTGATGTTAACATTTTTATGCATTTTTGTCGATAAGAAATATGTATCATGTTAAATAATGTTATTTAATTTAGTTTTATTGCTAAATTATCCATTATTTTAATTAATTTATCATATAATTATTTCAAAGCAATTATTTCATAATTTTATTGATTTGACGGTATTATGGCGATCTTCTTTATCATGCCGCCTCGCCAGCACGGATTTTCATATTTTACTCTCCGCGTGCCACGGCCACAGAAGCGTCGCTTGAGTCGAAACTTTTGTGCGGCGTTGCCATATAGGCCGGGCCGCTCGGGGCCATTATGTTGAATCTGGTATCACTGGCTGCAAGCAATAAGAAATTCGCTTCGTTGATTGGTTCAAATGCGCACATTTGTTGATTTTTAAATAGATCAGGTTAGTATTTCATTACTACATGTGCCTCACCTCATGCCACATGTTCCTAATTGTACTGAAAGTACTGCGAATGATACTCTTTCTTTGTCTGATGTTTTACGAGATATATATTTATCCTTTACTTACGCAGTACTGCCAGCACTTTCAGTCAACTTAGGAACATGGCCACAGAGGTAAGGCACTTTCAGCACGATGTTACTAACCTAACGTACTTAAAAATCAACAAATGTGTGTATTTGAAGTACCGAGATATACTTGCTCGTTTTAATATTAAGGTAAAATGTTCTGATACCGCGTCATTTTGTGATGGTTGTGTTCTCGGTAAATCACATCGAAAACCGTTTTATTCTCGATCGAATCGGCCACAAAACGTTGGTGAACTTATTAACGCGGATGTAAACGGGCCAATGTCGGTAAATTCAATTGAGGGATTTCGTTATTATGTAACTTTCAAAGATGATTATTCACGTTTTGTTCGAATATTTTTTATGAAGCAAAAATCAGAAGTAGCATCACATTTAAAAACCTTTCTAAATGAATGTGACACTGCAGGTCATAAAATAAAAGCTTTTCGTTCAGATGGCGGTCGAGAATTTGATTGTGATGCTATGCTTAGTTTACTTCGTGACCGTGGAATCGAATTTTATCCGACTTGTCCAAATACGCCAGAGCAAAATGGAGTCGCAGAGCAATCTAATAGGCATGTAGTGGAACTTGCTCGCTCCATGCTCTCTGTTAGTAAAATGTCGAAATCATTTTGGTCATGTGCGTGCGAAACTGCAGTATTTTTGATAAATCGTACGGGAAAGTCTAGTGTCTCGGGTAAAACTCCTTTTGAACTTTGGAGCGGAAAACAGTTCAATAGTTTTGATTATTTACGTATTTTTGGTTCCGAATGTTACGTAAACATCCCGAAGAAATTTCGCACTAAATTTGATAACAAGGCAATTTTTGGTCGCTTTGTAGGTTATGTTAACGATAAAGATGGCTATAAAGTTTGGGTTCCTTCTAAGCATCGCGTAATTAAATCACATGATGTTGATTTTCGCCCAGAAAAATTGTGCACTACAAATAATTCGGTCGAGTTTCATTTGAATTATGTTCCCGCGAAACCAGAAAGCGACCAAAGCAATGAAGTGATTAGTTTAAATGGTGAGTCAGATATAAACAATGACAACGAGTCATCAAACAATGAATCTGACTGCGAGAGTTCAAATTCTGTCCGTACCGTTTGCAGAATTCGTCGTTCTATTCGTCAAGTTCGTCCGCCACAGAAATACGACGATTACGAAGTGGGCTATCAAACTCACCGTTCTGAAGCAAACAGCGCACTCTCGTGCTTAGCTGAGGCAGTTCACGAAGAACTCGCGCCGACAACATTTGAAAGTGCTATAAAAGGTCGTGATTCGGATAAGTGGATTAGAGCAATGGAGGAAGAAATAAATGCGTTTATAGAAAATAAAACATGGGATTTAGTATCGCTACCTAAAGGGAAACGTGTTATTGACAATCGTTGGGTCCTTCGAGTAAAATATAAAAATGATGGCTCTGTTGATCGATATCGCGCACGTTTAGTTGTTCGCGGCATATTTCAGCGTGCTGGGCTAGATTATGATGAAACCTTCAGTCCGGTTGCTCGATACGATGCGATTCGTACTTTGATTGCGATAGCAGCAGAAGAAAATTTGATGCTTGGTCAATTCGATGTCAAAACCGCGTTTTTATATGGTGACATTGATTCTGAAATTTATATGACTCAGCCGCAAGGGTTTGATGACGGGTCAGGTCGGGTATGTCGTCTAAAGAAATCTTTATATGGACTTAAACAGTCATCTCGGTGTTGGAACGATAAATTTCACGCGTTCATGGTAAAGAACGGTTTTACTCGATCGACGGCGGATCCATGTATATATATTCGGCAAAACGAAACAGACAAATTATTAATCGCGATTTATGTTGACGATGGTCTTATTGCAGGCACAACACAAAAGCTTATCGATTCGTTTTTAGAATTGTTGAAAACAGAATTTAAGATTACTATCGGATCCCTTGACTCATTTTTGGGCATGCAAATAGACCAACGTGAATCAGGTTTGTTTCTTTCACAACGTACATATACTGAGAAAATTTTGAAACGTTTTGACATGGATTCGTCTAAACCTGTTAAAACCCCTGCGAATAATGAAAAATCGGATCAAAAGAATGAAGAAAGTCTCGACCACTCTGTACCTTATCGCCAAGCCGTAGGGTCACTAATGTATCTGGCATGTGCTACTCGCCCTGATATTTCGTATGCTGTTTCAAAAGTCGCTCGATCTATGGCAGCACCTACTAACTTTGATTGGTTATCTGTAAAGCGAATATTTCGGTACTTGCGAGGCACTGCAAACTTCGGCTTATTGTATTCATCTGTAGGTGGCGATTTATGTGCGTATTCTGATGCCGATTTTGCAGGAGATGAGAAAACGAGACGTTCTACAAACGGCTTTGTGTCAATGATCGGAAATACGGCAGTTTCTTGGATGTCTCAATTACAAAAGTCTGTTGCGTTATCAACCACAGAGGCCGAATTTGTTTCGGCCAGCGAAGGATCGAAAGAATTAGTGTGGCTTAACCGATTGTTAAACGAGATTAGTGTGAAAAAGGGAAGAACACCTGTATTATTCATAGATAACGCAAGTGCCATCAAGCTGACTAAGAATTGCGAGTTTCATAAACGATCCAAACACATTCAAGTTCGTTATTATTTTATTCGTGAATTGTATCAAAAAGGAGATATATCTGTTGAATATATTAATTCTGAAAATCAGCTTGGTGACATGTTCACAAAGCCACTTAATTCAATAACTTTTCAATTTATGTGTACTAGCATAGGATTGCGAAAATAAACATTTAAACTGTATGTACTTATGTTTTATTCTTTGTATTATTATTAATAACATTTTTCGTGGTTCAGTTTAGGGGGAAGTATTAGAGAAAAATATTTAAACTTCAACACGTTTCCCCTGCGTTGTAACTGTCGCCCTCTAACGAACGTAGTTCATAATAAAGTTCGACTATTGTAAGGTTCAGCGCTTCTGACTATGTATAAGTTCAGTTCGGTTCATGTTCTTGTTCTCGACGGTCACGCGTCTTTACGAATGTATATTTGCCACATTGAATAAATCACTTATTAGATTTTAATCCTTTTTAGTTTCCTTCAATTTCTTTAACCACAACAGGTTATGGGCCCAGTTCGTTTCGGGAAGTGAATATTGCTGCGCCGAGATTCTTTTCGTACAGTTTTTGCCACGCGGCGTGATAAACTTTTTCTTCTTTCGAAAACAAAGATGTCGGTAGCACAGGAAGAGCAATTCGAACAGCCTGATGAAAGTTACCGGGCAATTGCTAGTATTCGTAAACTATCGAATCAAGTACAATGGGAAACTTGGAAGTGGCAAATGCAGTTATGTTTAAAAGAGCAGTGCTTCGATACAATCGTTAATGGTACGCGCGTGTGCCCGGCTGCGCCGGCGGATGCAAACGAAGCACCGTCTACTGCGTACAAAAATTGGCAACGCGATAATGCACGTGCGGCGCGTATGATCGGTACGGCGCTCGATGAAGAGCCTGCCTCATATGTTCGTAAGAAAACAGACGCGAAAGACATTTGGGATACTCTCATTTCTGTATTTGAACAATCATCTCTACAAAGACTTTACACACTGTTTGATTCGTTCTTTGAAATCGTAAAAGATGATGCAACTCCTATAACAAAACATGCTTCTTGTTTGGCTAATATTTTTGACGATATCCTTTCTGAGCTCAAGAAAGTTGACGCTAATGCCAAACTACCGCTCTCGCTTCTACATCATCGCATTTTTAAAACAATTGGTGCAGAATATCAGTTTTATCGCTCAACGTGGTATCGCGTTCCGGAAGCAGAGCGAACAACTAAGTTACTGACTGAAAATCTGCGCTCGATTGAAAGTTCGTTGGAAGCTCACGGTTCTGGACAAACAGGTAGTTCATTTTATGCAAAACCAAAGAAAGAGATGCAAAATAAAATTCCTAACAATTACAATTCAACAAATGTTAAATCATCGGAATTTAAGAAAAGAGAGAGACGTTCCTGCAATTACTGTCATAAATATGGTCACGTGATTGCAAATTGTAGGAAACGTATGACTGCAGAACAAAAGACTACAAGAGGGGAAAACAACAATTATTCTGACTCCAATTCGAGAAATAGTAAACCGAGTACATTTCTTGCTACTAGTTTAATCGTTAATACAGAGTTCATAGCAACCGACTGTTGGATCTCAGATTCAGGCACGACGCATCACATGTCTGCCAACAAGCAACATTTCTCTACTTACAGAAAGTTCCCGATACCGCATCGCATTCATACTGCAGGTAATGAATTTATCCTTGCCTATGGATGTGGCCGCGTTGATGTTGACGTCCGCATAAATGATAGATGGTCACCTGCAATTCTCGAGAACGTGTGGTACGTTCCTGACGCGCATCATCAACTCTTTTCTATTCGTCAAGCCACACAAAAGGGCTGCAACATAACCTTCAATACCAACAGTGTCACTGTTCGACGTACTGGCAAGATTGTCGCCACTGGACGACTCGTCGGCGCAACCTACATTATGAACATGCGTGTTCGTCCGCTACAATCGCCAGCTGAGGTAAACTTCGCAACATCAGAGGAAATACTACAAGGATGGCACGAGCGACTTGGACATCAGGATAAACGCCATGTTCGAGATATACTTGCTCGTTTTAATATTAAGGTAAAATGTTCTGATACCGCGTCATTTTGTGATGGTTGTGTTCTCGGTAAATCACATCGAAAACCGTTTTATTCTCGATCGAATCGGCCACAAAACG
>JABFPO010000086.1:0-12327 GCA_022817385.1 Macroteleia sp. ZL-2020
TATATATTTATATCCGCCGTAACATTCTCGCGTCTCTATCACACTGGGAGAGTAGGAATATGTCAAAAAATGTATGTTCTGCCTTGTTTTTTAATTGGAATTTTGTAATTCGTTTGCGAGGTGTAAAGAAAACGAATTACAAAAAATAAAGAAAGTTCTTTTGTAAAAAATGTATTCTTTACCGGTATATTATTCTCCCAGTGAATAAGAACCGCGTAAATGTTTCTTTTCACGTTAATTCGCTATGAGAAAAATAATAATACGAAATACCCTAACTCCGTCGCAGAAGACCTTCCATATCACCTTAAGGTGGTTTTAATCAACTGTTTGCCGTACCAAAATTAAGCGAAGGGAGGTAAATCATTTATTATCTTTATCAAGCGTAACATTCTTTCATTTGTAAAGAGTGTTTTATATCATTATAAAACATCAAAACATCAAAACAGTTTGAGTTTGAGCTTACACGTGCTCGGTCGTTATTTTGATCGCTCTTACATTTTAACGGTTTAGCAGCTGACATATTTTATTTTATAAGTTTTAACTGTCTGCTCGTCCAGTTTTCTCTTTTTTCGGCTTTGCTTGCCTGTTACTTTCATTCTACCTGGACCTTTTATTTTATTTTTTTGGACTTTATCATTTGAATTGTACATAACCTCATCTTATCTTGAGCACGTGAGTCCATTTTTGGCGGTACTGCGGTAAGCTATGCTGAGTCAATCTTCGCCTTCCAGCTGTGGATATTGTAAAAAAGCGCTCATTTTGGCCAAGGCTTTGAAGTGCCTTAATTGTTTGAGATATTTTCATCTAAGTTGTGCTAAAAGGTCTTTCAAATCATCCACTCTAAATTGCAATTTCTGTTTGAAGGAGTTTAATTCTGCTGGCACAGGTATTGTAGATATGGCTCAATCGGAAAATTCTGATGTTCTCTCAGCTATTGCCAAGCTGTCCTTAGATCTTAATTCTAAATTGGACACTATGCAAAATGAAATAAAAAATGAAATGCAAATTTTGAAATCTACCCTATCGACAGTGCAAGATGAGTTGGTCACTTTGAAATCTGCTGTATCCACTGGTGCTGACAAACTCGAGGAACATGAACATCTGATAAATCAAGTTTCTGTCTTATCCATCGCATGTGATAACAAGATAACTGCTATCGAAGGTACAATATGTAATATCAAGGATTCTAACCTTAAGGAATTTTCTGACAGAAACATTCGTCAATTCAACATTTTGATTTTTAATATGCATGAAAATTCATCCGATTCTCATGATAATATTCATAATAATGATTCCTTAATACTCGGTAAATTATTCGAAACAATTGGCTTTCAAAATGATGGTTCCATTAAATCATTTTATCGTCTCGGCAAACTTATTCCTGGCAATAATATCAACCGACCACTCAAGGTAGTATTTCATAATCAGGAGGATGTCTACCTTGTGGTTCGAAAGTTTTGGATGTGCCGAAGGGATTCGACTCATTACCCTCAGCTGCAATCAACCTCGATTTCTCGGGATCGGACTCCGTACCAGCTTTCACAGTACAAGGAGGTTCGTTCGAAACTACAATCCATGTCAGACCGGGAAAGGCTGAAATTTGCGATCAAGTTTGTTGGAGACGTTCCAAAACTACTGCCGAGAAGGACAACTCATCCCTAAATCATCAATTTTTTAAGATCTACTATCAAAACATTCGTAGTATTGTTAACAAATTATCTTCGTTTTTTTGTACTGATGTTAACAATTTTGATTGCTATGTAATTACAGAAACTTGGTTGAAACCCTCCATTCTTTCATCTGAATTCATCTCTGTCGATTTATTTGATGTCATTCGTAAAGATAGAATTCTGAGGAGGGGTGGTGGAGTTTTAATTGCCATAAAAAAATTTTTTAACTTCTCTATTATTGATTTTTCATTTTTGGGTAACATTCTTTATTTTATTGATGTGACTGGTATTAGAATCAAATTTTATTCCAAATTATTGTGTATAATTGCAATTTATATTCCACCAGCCACAGATTATTTAGCGATTTCTACATTTTTCTCCTCTTTATGTAATTTTAATTTTGTATGGGACTGTCAGATCATTTTTATAGGTGATTTTAACTTCCCTAATTTTATATATTATAAATCGGTAAATTTCTCTGATCTCAAAGTTCAAGCATTACTCAATTTTACCTATTTTTATGATTTAAACCAACATAATTTCGTTGATAACTGTAATGGGAAATTGCTTGATCTTGTATTTTCTAGTCAATTTTGTGCTGTGTTCCCGGATATTGACCCAATTTTTATTGTAGACCCTTATCATCCTGCTCTGAACATTGATGTTTTACTTTCACCGAATGACAAGAAATTTTATTGTAAATTTAAGCGTAGTGAGCGTTTGAGGTTTGATCTAGCTGATTATTCAGCGATCAATGAACAGCTATTTTCTGTTAATTGGTACGATTTTTTATTTACTGATAATGATTTGTCTATTGACTCTATGTGTAACAGGTTCTATGAAAAGTTTTTGACATTATATCCATATATGTGCCTACTTCTATTCCCAGATCTAGCATTTTTCCGCCTTGGATTAATAAATCTACTATTGAACTGAGTTTTTTGAAAAATAAATTGAGGAAACAATATAGAGTTTATCCATCTGAGTTTTTGAAGGACTCTATCAAGAAATTATGTGCTAATATTAAGCACAATATTAAAATTGGTTATGATAATTATAATATTTCTTTTGAATCAAAAGTAACTCACAATCCTGCTCTATTTTGGAAACATTTCACGCGTTCTTCTAAATGTAGTCGTATTCCCAAAACTTTATCTTTTAATAATACTCTATCTTCTGATCCTCAGGTAAATATTGATAATTTTGCGACATATTTTTCCAGTGTTTACCGTTCCGACCAGTATTTGTTACCACCTGATATTGTCAATGTTGAAAGTTTTGGTAATATTAATTACTTGAATTTTGAATATGTTGCCAATAAGCTGAGAACTATGTCCTGTAAACTGACAACTGGTCCAGATGATATCCCATCACTTTTTATCAATAAATGTCATTTGTCACTAATTACCCCAATCTTTATTTTATGTTATTTTTCGGTTCTCTGGGGTGTTTTTCCGAATTTGTGGAAGTGCGCGAAAATCTGTCCCATATTGAAAAAAGGTGATCCTTCAATCATTGAAAACTACAGACCTATCTCTATTTTATCTTGTTTCTCCAAAGTTCTAGAAAATCATATTTATGATGTTATTTACGCTAATTCTAGTCCATATATATCACCATATCAACATGGCTTTATTAAGAGACGTTCCACAACTTCTAATTTATTAACTTTTGTTCAGTTTTTATACTATAACATTAATTTTTTTGATCAAATAGATGTTGTTTATACAGATTTTTCTAAGGCCTTTGATGTTTTGTAGCACAGTACTATTTGTAATAAACTTAAACGCTTTAATATTCCATCTAACTATATTAACTTGATATCTGATTTTCTGAATTTTAGAACTAATATTGTTAAATATGGTGGTCATGAATCCTATCCTTTTTGTCCTTCTTCCGGTGTTCCACAAGGTTCAAATCTTGGTCCTTTACTTTTTTCATTATCTGTTAATGACGTACCAGATTATCTATCTTGTTTTATTCTTATTTATGCTGATGATATGAAGCTTTATCTCCCGATTAACTCCTTAGATGACTGTGAATATCTTCAGCAAGATTTGAATAGATTTGCTAATTGGTGCGAAATTAATCAACTTTTACTTAACCCTAGCAAATGTCAAGTTATGTCTTTTTCCAAAAAAAATAAGAAAATAATTCACTACGACTATAAAATTAATGGTATTTCGTTACAGACTGTTTCTTTTAAGCGTGATCTTGGTGTTACTTTTGATTCTTCCTTATCCTTCAAAACTCACATCGATAATGTGGTTAACTCGGCCAATAAACCTCTTGGATTTCTTTTGAGACTTGGTCGCAATATTAAATCGGTTAATACCTTGCGTACTCTCTTTATTGCTCTAGTTAGACCAAAGCTGGAATATGCTAATATTATCTGGGCTCCATCGCAACGATTTTTATTGAAAAAAATTGAATATTGTCAAAGACGATTTTTAAAATATTTATTTTTTAAGAAAACTGGCCCATATCCGTTGAGAGGTACAGATAATGATCACTTACTCCGACAATTTGATATGACTGATTTGGAATCTAGACAAAAAATACATGGTATTGTAACTATTTTGAAAATTCTGAGGAACATTATAGATTCTCCATCGCTGTTAAATTATATACCATTATCTGTTCCTCAATATTCTGCAAGATATACTACTGCGTTTTATTTAACCAATGTTTCGGATAGATATGTTACTAAATCGCCTCTGAACATTAATATGTCTGCTACTAACGACTTTATTTTAAACAACCCTAATATCGATCTTTTCTGCGATTCATCAAAAAATTTAATTACTGCTGTTACTGACTACGTGAAGGCTACCCACAGCTAATTTCTATATGTAAATAATCCTGTAATTGGGTTTATCCTGCTGGATTTGATTGTGCAAATAAATAAATAAATAAATAAATAAATATTAATCATAAACAATCAATGGAAACAAAAAATTTTTATGATTTTTCAAAACTAAACTTGTATTGTTACAAAGAAAAAAAACTCGGCGAATTTCTATGCATAGTATCTAGTTTGGCCTATTTTGCAATATATTGTTTATATAAATCATAAACAATGAATATAAACAAAAAGTTTTTACGAATTTTAAAAGGTCAACTTATATTGTTACAAATAAAAAAAATTCGGTGAATTT
Organism: Macroteleia sp. ZL-2020; assembly: GCA_022817385.1. Classification (NCBI taxonomy): domain Eukaryota; kingdom Metazoa; phylum Arthropoda; class Insecta; order Hymenoptera; family Scelionidae; genus Macroteleia; species Macroteleia sp. ZL-2020. The sequence goes on from JABFPO010000086.1 coordinate 4,829, forward strand.
CTATGCACAATAAATCATTTTGTCTATTTTGCAATATATTCCCAAACGGAACACAAACATTCAGTCAGCATTGACCTCATGTTAGGATTTCCAGATTTGAACATTCAATTAACGATGTTTTAATGTTTAAGAACATTAATTTAACATTGCATTAACATTAGAATGTCCGCCTTTATAACTTTAAATTTATTTTTTAATTTAACATTAATATAACGTTAAACTAATGTTAGATTAATGTTTGGAATTAACATTAATATAACGTTAAATTAATGTTGTGACCGACATTAATATAACGATAAATTAATATTAGATTAATATTGTAACTAACATTACACAGAGATTAAAGTACGTTTATATTTATTAATTAATTAAAAAGAAATATCGACAATTGGAATTGAACCCAAGTGTCTAAGTTCGAAAGCCACAAACCCTAACCACAGGACCACACTACTTCTTGAATAAAATGTCTCAAAATTTGCTTTTACTCATCTGAAAACTTATTTTCCTTTAATACGAACATTAATCTAACATTAATTTAATGTTAATATAATGTTATATTTAATGTTATATTAATGTTCGTATTAACGAAAAATAAGTTTTTAGATGAGTAAAAGTAAATGTTGAGACATTTTATTCAAGAAGTAATGTGGTCCTGTGGTTAGGGCTTGTGGCTTTCGAACTTAGACATTTGGGTTCAATTCCAGTTGTCGACATTTCTTTTTAATTAATTAATAAATATAAACTTATTTTAATGTCTGTTTAATGTTAGTTACAACATTAATCTAACATTAATTTAGCGTTATATTAATGCTAGTCACAACATTAATTTAACGTTATATTAATGTTAAATTAAAAAATTAATTTAAAGTTAAAAAGGTGGACATTCGAATGTTAATGCAACGTTAAATTAATGTTTTTAAACATTAAAACTTCATTAATTGAATGTTTAAATCTGGAAATCCTAACATGAGTTCAATGTTGACTGAATGTTAGTGTTCTGTTTGGGTACATTTCTGATCTATAAGTACTTTACTAAATTGCTAAAAATTTAGTTAAAGCAAGTAAATTATCAGTTAAAATAACTCAAATAATTAAGTTGTGCTACCGTTTTACTAAAACGTATACAGTTGTATACTTTCTTATAATTAGGTTATACTAACACAAACTAACTATAGTTTATTATTATTATTATTATTTATTAACTTAAACGGGTATAGAACCCTTTTACATGATACACAATAATTAAGAGTCACAGTAAATAGTAGATACAAATATAAATTGATTGCAAATCGTTTCGTATAAAGTATAAATTAAAATCATAAGCAACGAAGAATAAATAAAAATTGTACAAATATAAAAACTAAAATAGAATAAAACGTATATCAAATTCATAGGGGGCATCCTCTTCATCTACGAATCAGCAGAGAGATCCATTTCTTGAATTCGCCAATCTCAAGATCGAATAAATGTCGGTATAGTACCTGATTTCCCACCCTCATGGCCCGTTGAACAAAATTCGAGTGAACTAGATTAGTTCTATAAAATTTAATCTGGAACATGGGGGGATTTCTTGTGGGTCGAGATGGTTTATGAAATGAAATCAATTCACGTAGTTCATGTGAATCCACGTATCCATTGATTATTTTGTATAAAAACATGAGGTCGGACGTCTGCCTTCTCTCAGACAGTGGTTTCAAACCTGTATATATTAGTGCCTCTGTGTAATTATGGTTTGTAATTGCCATTGGTAATTTAATTCGAAACATGAAATTCCTCAGAAATCTGTGTTGAACGGATTCAATAGCTGTAACATCGTAATAAATAGTAGGGGACCAAACGACCGATGCATATTCAAGTATCGGACGGACAAGAGAAACATATAAGGTGCTGTATGTAGATGCACGTTGAAATTGTTTGCTATTTCTATTTATGAACCCAAGAGTACGTAGAGCTTTTGAAGTAATATCCTTTATATGATTATGGAATGTACCATCGCTTGAGTAATGAACTCCCAAATCCACTTTGGAGGATTTCGTCGGAATGATTTCATTGCCCATGTGATAATCATGACCAATTATTATCCGTTTTCTAGTAAAATGAATAGTTGCGCATTTGGGAACACAAAGTGGTAAGCAGTTTAGAGTGGACCATTGTTTGAATCTGTCAAGATCCTGCTGTATTAATATACAATCTGCCGCACTGGTTACAGTGTGAAAGATCTTAGTATCATCAGCGAACAACAGGATCTTAACAAATTCAAAGATGTTGGGCAAATCATTAATAAATAGATTGAATAATAATGGTCCTAGGTGAGAACCTTGCGGAACTCCAGATGACGCAGCGAATTCAGAAGATGCTCCATTCTTCATTTTGACTACATATGATCTGCCAGTCAAATATGAAGAAATCCACTTAAATAGTGTGCCTTCAATTCCCATCGCTCGCAGCTTATTTAATAAGACATTATGAGATACTCGGTCAAATGCTTTAGCAAAGTCCGTATAAATCACATCCACCTGTATCCCGCAGTCTAAATTAGAGAACAAATAATCATTAAGAAGGACTAGATTAGATGAAGTGGATTTACGTGGACGGAATCCATGTTGGGCGTTAGACAAGGTTTTATCCAGGTGTTCAGATAGCATTGAAGTAACTAGTTTTTCATATAATTTAGGTATGGCATCTATTATTGCAATAGGTCTATAATTCCTAATATCATGGATATCACCACCTTTGTGAATAGGTATCACCATGCTAGTCTTCCAAAGACTGGGGAAAGTACCTGTAACTAAGGACTTAGTGAACAATATATGTAGCGGTTTAGCAATTCCAAATCGAGAATTTTGCAGGAAAAAATTTGGGATACCATCAAGGCCATGGCCCTTGTTCACGTTCAGATGAAGTAGCTCCTCAAACAATGATTGTATTGTAATTGAGAGATCTGGCAAATTTATAACGCGCTCACAGTCGTAACCATCAATACCCTGAGTGTCAGAGGTAAACACGGAACTGAAAAAGTCAGCAAATAATTTTGCGGTCTCTTGGTTCGTGGATACGTTCACATTATCCAGAAACATATCCTCAGGTATTGAGCATGATTTACGATAGTTATTAACATAATTGAAGAAACTTTTAGGATTAGTCCCTATATTCGACTCAGTAACAAGAATGAATCTTGATAGTAAAAGACAAGAATAGCTTTTTATATTTGCGCGTAGTGTTGAAAAAACTTTGTAATCTTGATACGAGTAGGTCTTTTTGTATCTTAAGTGCGCTCTTTTTTTATCAAGAATCATTCGCTTGATACGCGAGTCATACCAACAAGGAAAGTTATCTAATTTATGTACTCGTAATGGAACTAATGAAGTAATAATTCCATTCAACAGATCATAGAATGTAGATACAGCCTCATTTATATCAAGGCCTTCAAGGATCTCCTCCCAGTTATATGAGTTGAGTGCAGAATTTATCATCTCATAGTCTGCCTTTCTATAATCCAACTGATGAAAACTTAAAGTTTTTGGATGATATACACTGCATGGTAACGAGATGTTGAGCGGCGGATGATGAATGTCTATTGGTAAATGGTTAGATACCTCTCGTGAGACCACTAGGTCAGTAAATGACGATAATACTAAATCCAATATATAGTTGTTTGAATTGAATGTGTCGTTGTGTTGAATCAGATTCAATTCATTTGCAAGGGCGGTTATCAATGATGCTGCACGGGAGATACTATTCGTTAGTCCGGAATTGGAATAGAAGGATAGACCCAATTCGTTATTATTCCAACGTATTCGCGGAAGATTAAAGTCACCAACAATGAGTATTTCTGTATCCCCAATTACGTCCAAATAGTGGGTCAACGAATCTACAAACCTCTGGTAATACTCCAAGTCAGAAGAAGGTGGTATATAAATAGAACTAATCAATATTGATCTCTCATTAGTTTTACAATGTATCAGAAGATGTTCTAGTGATACATCATTTATAGAATTAAACACTGGCAAGGGATGGCTGTTAAGATATCGGCGAGTCGCGATGAGAATGCCACCTCCTCTCTGGGAGGACCTATCTAGTCTATAAACGTTGTAGTTAAACAAACCCAGTTCCGCGTCTGTTATTGCATCATTAAGCCATGTTTCCACAAGTATCACAATGTCATAATCAGCATTAACTGCAAACAGACGCAGGAGCTGGAGTTTGGTTCTCAGACCCCGAACATTCTGATAAAAAATAGAGATATTTCCCTGATGATTCTGTGATGAAGAAGATACCCGTCTCACTCGTTTTTTGATTTAACAATAGTCGGTATTGCGTTGATATATTTAATTGTTAAATCCCTCTCGCCACTCTCATGTCTACGATTAAGTTCCGCGCGAAGAGAAGTGAGATATTCTCTCTGATCAGAAGTAAGGTCGTTTTTAATCATAATTTTTTTTGAAGTAAAGTGTTTACTATTTTTTAAGACCAGCAAAGCATCGGAGCGTGTAGCAAATGTGCATTTAAGCGGGCGAGGTTTATTCCCAGAAATTTTACCCAAGCGCCAGGCGGACACAGCCGGTCGACATTCCCTGATTTCATCAAGCATAGAGTTGAATTGTGTCAGGTCATGGTCGTTATCAACATTTTCAGGAAGCCCGAAAACAATTACATTTAATGCCCGATTTCGTCTATTTTCAAGTTCAGATAGCATGAGTTGTTTTTCGGAGGCAGAAGATGTCGTAGATGTTGTGACTTTTTCCACTTGAGTTAATCGATCCTCAACATTGGATATTCTGGATTCCACGACCGCAATGTTCTCAGCATTAGTTTTTATATCTCCGATCATCTTGTCAAGCTTATCATGAATTTGTGAAATTCCTTCTCTCATAGACTCTAGGTGTTCCACCTTTGCCTCGAGTTTAGGAAGAGCACTCATTTTCACGTTAACTGATTTGATGAGCTCATAAATAGACGTTAAAGACGCATCATTGGTGTCTATGTCTTCAGCCTGTCTGGAAGGAGTATCCTGGACGTCAAGATCGTCCCGAGAAGGTCGTTCATCGAGTCTCGGACGTTTCGAGACAGATTGTTGAGTCTCACTATTGAGCACATATAATGTACAGCCTTTCAGGCTTCCATCAACGAATACAGATGTATCCCTCTGACACTGGGCATTGTACAGTCTATTGCACACGCAACGAGTATCTTTATACACCATTGTGTCACATTTCGCACAATTACCCATACATTGCATGTTTGTAATTAATTATTATAACTACATTCACAAAACCATAAGTAATTATAAGAAAATATAAATAAATATTAATAATAATAAAATTATATTATTCTGATCAAATTACTAATTTTATTTATTACGTAGACAACTTATTGCTTTCTGTTTAAAAGCCTGCTTTAATAATCGTTCAAAGCTACAGTACTTTTTCGTTTCATATCCAATCTAATTTCATAAACCAACCAATAAATTCCAACTATAACTAAGTTTACATCAAATAAAGAATACGTTATCCGAGTGCCATATCTGGCAGAAACAACCAAACTTCTACTACTTGCAAGCATTTACTCGCCGGTCTAATTTTAACCCCGAAAATTATTGGTCTACAAATATTTCTCGTACTACGAATTTCCCGGCAAATACACTTAGATTCACCGGCAACCTCAATCACGATCAAGCTGCGATATTGTCGAGCTACTTTGAGGCCAGTCGATCCTTATCGTTGACGAAGTTTACATCCGTGACGTTTCGACGGAGCAACGTATCATAATTTCGTAGCGACATTCCATTCAAGATGCGGGCAATTCGGTAAAGCGTGCAGCACTGGCCAATGCCTGGCGTCATAAACTAAGCTTATCGAGGCAACTAACCCGAATAGCAGCAATGAGATTCTGAATTTCGGACACGGCTCCTGGCTCAACGCACGCGCCTAAGCCAGCGTTCTTTTTCTCTATTTCGTTCCACGTGACGCCTCCGGCTGCAATGTCACGTCCGACATACAATACCGCCAACTCCTTAATAGCCTTTTACGCGATACGACCATCAGACTAAGCAGTTATTTTTACGAGAACCTTCAGTGCCCGGTCACCGTCAAGAGTGCAATTTGCGAGTGCCGATGAAATTAGTTATCGACAAGGAGTTTCTGCATTTCCGTCTATACGCCGCTTAATATGCGTTATGATAAGCGCCAGTGACCAGATATTAACGTTATTTTGTAATGTTCGTAAATTTTACAATGCCATTCAGACTTGACTTTCAAATGTTCCGTATTTTCCTTAATGCGTTCGAACGTGCAATGAAAATGTACGTTAAAGTATTGAAACGCCATTTAACTGAAATTATTAATGCACTGAAAAAAATAAACTAGACACTGTCCCATAAATAATAGCAAAATGTACTCAGAGGGATAAGTATCAGAAAATGTAACATAATTATGTCAAAATTTCATTACCAATGAATGACATGTTAAGTTATATGAATGAGTACTTCAGAGAATTAATATTATTGTTTCTTTTTAATTTCTTAATCAGCAAAAATCATTATTAAAATAATGTATTCCACTCGAAAAGAAAATACATTGGTACCACTGTGAGGATACCACTACACTTTCTTTTCTCGTAGAATAAAGTATCGTATTTAACTGTTGAAAAACCATATTATAGCAACCCGAATTCGGGCTGCCAACATAAACTTGCTTTTTCAGTCGTTGAATAATTACTATGTTTTTATTTAACCGAATCAACTTTTAATATAATTCAAAACAGAGTGTTTCCAGGAAGCCAAATATATTGAAAAAATAATTGCATTTAATTCTTATTTTCACTTATTCATATTTTAGAGACGAAATCTCACAATTCTATATCACGATATTGTTACAACAATGAAACAACACTTTAGTCAAAGGTGAAGCAAGGTTTGAAATTACTACGAACAGGCGCATCTATCAATTAATTTTTATCGAGTGCCTGCCGCGATCAATGCGTCCATACATAAATGCATGAGGCTCCAACATCGACTTTTTAAAATTCGATTTTCTCCGTCGACGTTGAACGCGAAATCGGCGACCCACGCTGCAGAGTGAGATGAGGAAAAAAGACGAGCCGTACAAGGCACCCCGAAATTGCTGTATAAGCTTATCCATGAAATATTAACTTATACGCGTTCGACACTGAAAAAGGCACTGGAGTAAATAAGTGACAGACACACTAAAGCGAACGGTAATAGAGGTTACTGTGCGATGTGTTTTCTTTCTCTCGCTTTAGCAGTCTCTTAATGCAGCTTCGCCAAATATTGTATTGAACTGAGTTTGAAGTAGAATAGAACACTTTGTTATTATTGTTTCGGAAGTTTATTTTCCCAATACCTACGAAGTGCGAAATGTAATTACTCGCTTGGTCTCAGCCAGAAATATTGTGTGGACATAATCATGGATTATTCGAAAATATATATGAGTTGAAAAAAGAATGTTCAGCTACAGATACTTTTTCCCTTCATTTCATTC
>JABFPO010000087.1:0-12316 GCA_022817385.1 Macroteleia sp. ZL-2020
GTGCTTTCGCGTACGTGTATACTTATTTGCAACATGAACTATTCTCGCCTCCTCAACTTCACTACTTTTATTTCCAGATTGTGTTCACTTTGTAGTCAAACTTAAATCGCCAATTTACATTTCATAATTATTTAATTCAATTTAATTCGAACTGCTTATTTAAAACAATTAATTACGATTTTGACAATAAATGTTAAATTTTGAATTTACAATTTAAAACAATTCATTAACTTCAAAAAATATATTAACAATTAAATACAATTTATTTCAATTAGGAAAAAGTTAATGTAATGGTAGATTTATAATTAAGATCAATATAACATGACGTAACCCAGATAGGAAAGTTTTACAATATTTGTACAATAACTGCACAAATGCTTGTAGTCTTATTTTACAATTATGGCGACAAGGTGCGTCCTCATTTGATATTAGAAATTGCGTAAACACATTTAAGAATTAGTTTTCGCAGATATGCAGCAAAACTGCTGAAATGTTTTGCGAAATTGCATTTTTTCATTATGCATTAAAAATTCTGCAATGGCAAATTTAATACCTTAGGCACTAGACCAGAACGCCTCATGTAAGATACAAATCATTAAGCTTACTTACTCTGAAAACTCATAATATTTCTAATATTACAATATATAAGAAGGTACTTCTTTCAGTTTACTTTATTGTACATATTGAAGACATGGAACGTAATTCTAATGAATTTAAAATGGTATTCACATTTTTTATTCACACATGTGCTTAATAACTTAAATCGTATTCAAACATTTGTAATCTAATAATTTTAAGAACATAACCTTTTTCAACTCATTTTTGAATATATTTATTTTATGTAATAAAATTTACAGCAAAAAGTACATTAGTTTTTATCTATTATACAAAATAACTCAACAAATTAAGATTGAATTTCTTTTCGTCACATTCCTATGCAAATGCGTCCTCATTTGACTGCAGTATTGCTTCAAAGAAATTTTGCAATTGTTTGTACCATATTTGCACCATATCTGCAGAATTTGTTTTAGTACATTATTTAGTAAAATAAATTGAATAAATATCGCTAAATTAAGACATAAATTCTTGTTATACAATCATATTGCACGAATATGTTTTATCACGATTTCCTATCTGGGTAGTGTTTATGGCTAAAAAAATGTAACAGAAATTTCGCAGTCGTAACGTGAAATTTCATATAGATTTCATATTGGCAAGACAAATAGATCCAAAACATTTGCTTTGCAAGATTGTTTTCACAAATGGAAAGCTTCGCCATACAGAGCCAGATTTTTCAAATTAAAAGTCAATACAAAATTAAAACTATACGCCCTAATCCGTGAAAATAGGATTGCGACACATGACCGACGAATCCAAACCTCACGATTAAAGCTCCCATCTGCAAATGGAAGTAACACTGTGAACAAGTTGCGCCAACGATAAAACGTGGTTGACAATTTTCCGACGAAAATCCAAAACATAAACAAATCCTGCGATCAACAACTGTCAAAATCGGGTTGATTTGGCGCAATCTTTCTTACACTGAGTCTCGTCAGTCTCGTCGCTGAATGTCGGAACGCCCGGAACAGCTGAGCTTATGACCAACTTCAGTTGGTCAGTGAGATAATATTTTTATTTTAATTAATTTATTAATAATTCGTGACAATGTTTACTTTTTGTACTTTATTTGCAAAATTATTACTCATTGTTCAATTATCAATCATTTTGTGAGTTTTTTAATAATTTTTAAACAATTTTTATTAATTATAATTTTTCGACCGTAATACAACCCTTTTACGACCGTGTTACGACCATTTTGGGTCGTAACTCGTCCGCTAGGGTTAGAAAAATTATAGGAAATTTTCTTTGAGTGTAATTTGGTATTTAATTCTTTAAAGAGTGTATCACATTTCATTTGATACGATTTTTATTGTAATTTTAATATTATATTTAATTTTACTAATCCACAATTTTTCTTCATACTCACAAAATGTATACTTGCACATTAGAAAATTATGTTTCAAAATAAAAAAAATTTATTAAAGATATCATTGTCAAATTTGTTGTAAATGAATTTAGAATATAGTATTCGACTAGCGTAAAAAATATAATTTTTTGGATTCAACCACTCCCCTCCTCCAAAGAAAAAGGTTTACATACACTATTTCGATTAGTTTTTTGCTCTGATTCAGAATTTTTAAACGAATCGATTTAAAAAATAATGCATTCAGATATAAAAACTTATTCCATATAAAATTTATTTATTGGTATAATAAAAAAATTATTATAATAAAATGTCATATAAAAAGGTGTATGAACTCCTATTTCGGAGAGAAGAGAGGTTCCGAAGAATTACCTGTATATTATATGGAGACAAATCTTATTAAAAAAATTGTAATGAATTATTGTGAAAGTGTTGCATAGTTATAAAAGTAAAGACATTTGTAATGTCACATTATAAATATACTTATTTTTGAACCTATACAACACTTTCACAATAACTTATTACAATTTCTTCAATAACATTTTTCTCAGTGTATAATATTTGTCGTAATAATTACTAGTCAGCTTTGTTATTTCAAATAAGAAATATATACATAACAACAAACTAATTAACTTTTAATTTTTCAAATTACTTTATATAATTATTTATTAGTGTACTAATTATTTATTTATTCAATAATTTGTAGGAAGATTTATATTTATAGAAATATACAGTAACTTAGATCCTCAAATTACAATAAAATTACAAGAAATTCCTCAAAAAATTACACATTCTACAAATATTAGCCAAGTTTATATATTAAGTGCAGTCATAAATTTTATTCCGTCACCATTAAGCAGGAGAGATTCAGGTAGTGAAGGAATAGGACACTTCACAACAATATGTCGTAGAAGAGACAACGTATGGACAGAATTTGACGACTGTCGTGAGAAACCAAAAAAAAAATCAGCATCTATTAAAATACAACCGGCTTTACTGATATACGTCATTCAACAATAAGTTGAATATATAAAAATAAAACAATTATTTAGTTATTTAGTAATTTATAAATTTATAAATATAAATGTTCTATATATAAATATATAAATATTATGATATATTTTAATATTACTTATAATTATATTATATATCTATGTTCATTATAATTATGTTATATGTTTAATAGTTATATGTTCATTATAATTATGTTATATGTTTAATAGTAATATGTAATATGTATAATTAAACTTACTTTTATCAAACAACTTATTTTGCGAGTCCTTAATTCCGCAATTCATGTACTTTTATTATGGCAATGTATTCTTTGACCTAAATTGAGAAATCCTGTGGATTTGCATGAACATCATCATAAGGGATAAGGAAAACCTTTTCTTCAGCATCAAATAAAAAATGTTATGGTTTTTGAAAAAAATGAAAGGATAAGTCCTAATTAACTTTCCTAATACAACTTTTTTGCGAGCCCTTAATTACAGAATTAATGTAAACATAATACGACATTGTCCTGCTCAACATAAGATAAGAAGTCTTGTCATGAGAAAATTTAGTTTTACAGTAAACATTATGATGTTAGCCCTTAATTAATCGACTAATGTGCTTTAATGAGGACAATATTTTATTAATTAAAAAACAAAACTATTGTAGATCTTTCAAGGACACATATGCAGAGTATGGAGGCTAAATTTACTTTTACTATGGAATTTGCTGTATTAAATATAAAAAAACAAATCTTGTGGAGTTTATAAAGAAAGTCTTATTCTGTGAGCAACAGGGTAAATATTTAATTTTACAATATAAACTATTTTGCAAGCCCTTAAATCTCCAAATAACGTTTTCTTATCAGCATAATTTCATATTCAATATATAATGTCTAATCTTCTGGCTTTTGCACGACAAATTCATTCATAGAGTATAAGGGCTAAAATTAATTTTACAATGTATTTACTTTAACATTAGAGTTTATCTTGTGAGCCTCTAATTATACGACAAATGAATTCTTATCATAACAATGTTTTATTAAATAAAAAATCATAACTGTTGTTGATTTTACACGAAAACCACATTCATATGACATAAGGGCTTAATGTACTTTTACAGTATAACTTATATCGCGAAACCTTAAATCTGCGATTAATGATCTCTTACTAGCAACAAGTTCTATTAACTATAAATTGAAAACTCGTGTGGATTTGGCAACCTCATTTACAGGGCTTAAGAGCTAAATTTACATTTAAAATAAAACTTATTTAGCGAGCCCTTTATTCTAAGTTTAAGGACTCTCATCAAGACGATGTGTTGTTAAATATAATTCTAGAAATCTTATGGATTTCTTAATGTTCTAATACCAGAACTCATTAAACATAAATTGAAAAATGTTGTGGAATTCGCCCGAAAAACTCATTCTAAGGGCGTGAGGGCTAAAGTAATATTTAAAATATATCTTCTTTAGTAAGCCCTTTATTCGATGATTAATGGGACAATGTGCTTTGACAATGTTTTGTTAAATATAAATTGGAAAATCTTGAGATTTCTCTTCGAAAACTCGTTCTAAGGGCATAAGGGCAAAATTGACTAGTAAAATATAGGTTAAAATGCGAGCCCTTAAATCTGCGATTAATGTTCTATTACCGAAACTTAGTTTTATTTAGCACAAATTGAAAAATGTTGTGGATTTCGGTGGAATATTGCGTTCTAAGAGCATAAGGGCTAAATCCACTTGTAAAATAAAGCTTATATCGCGAGCCCTTAAATCTGTGGTTATTCGTCTACCACCAGAACTAAGTTTGATTAAACATAAATTACAAATTGTTGTGGATTTCCCTTGATAATGTGGTTCTAAGGGCATAAGGGCTAAATCGACATGTAAAATAAAGTTTATATCGCGAGCCCTTAAATCTGTGGTTATTTTTCTACCACCAGAACTAAGTTTGATGAAACATAAATTACAAATTGTTGTGGATTTCGCTTCAAAATCGCGTTCTAAGGGCATAAGGGCTAAACTGGCTTGTAAAATAAAGTTTATATCGCGAGCCCTTAAATCTGTGGTTATTTGTCTACCACCAGAACTAAGTTTGATTAAACATAAATTACAAATTGTTGTGGATTTCGCTTGATAATGTCGTTCTAAGGGCATAAGGGCTAAATCGACATGTAAAATAAAGTTTATATCGCGAGCCCTTAAATCTGTGGTTATTTGTCTACCACCAGAACTAAGTTTGATTAAACATAAATTACAAATTGTTGTGGATTTCGGTTGATAATGTCGTTCTAAGGGCATAAGGGCTAAACTGGCTTGTAAAATAAAGCTTATATCGCGAGCCCTTAAATCTGCGAATAATGTTTTATTATTAAAACTAACTTTTTTGAAATAAAAAATTGAAATGTTTTGTGGAGTTCGTATTAAAATCTGGTTTTAAGGGCATAAAGGTTAAAGGTTTACGGTTTGCAAGCCCTTAAATCCGTGAATATTGTTTTATTGCCAGAACTCAGTTTTATTAACTGTAAGTTGAAAAATGTTGTCGATTTCGTCTTAGAAAATCGCGTTCTAAGGGCGTTAGGGCTAAAGGGCTACGTGTAATTTAGGTTTGATTACGTTTTCTTGCAGCCCTTAAATAGCCCTTAATTATTATTTATTATATATTCCTTAGTTTTTGTTTATTTATTTGTGGAGGCGCTAGCTTGGCCTTAAGCTAGCACCTCCACAGCTTTTACCTATTTTGAGCGGAGCCCTAAAATTTTACTTAGGGCACTTAAATAGCCCTTAAATAGCCCTTAATTTTCATATATATTATTTTGTGGTTTGACGTTGTGGAGGTGCTAGCTTAATGGACATAACATAAACAATTAATTATAATTCTTAATAGTAATAAAAAACAAATAAATATAAATATGAATTTTGAATTTCTGTGCAACGCCATCTTTATTGAAATTTTTGAATGATTAAACCGTTTAAGCATAATGTAATGATAGGTAAAAGAAAAAAATGGGGTCCCCTAACTTCTTTAGCTTACAAAGTAGGACTCTGCAGTTCTAAGTTTAGGTACGGCAGATTCTACTATATTTTGTTGCTACCTTACCAAAATAAATTAGGCGAGTCAACATATTTTCTATGGGCAACAAATTAGCAATAAATTTGTGTATGGTTAATTTTTTTATCGCTCAAAAGAATTTCGCTAACACTTTTGTACCTGAAAATTTCAACAATTTTAAAGTTGTAAAAACTAAATAAAGTTTTCAGCTGTCACAGCGGACTCTGCAGTTCTAAGTTTAGGTACGGGAGATTCTACTATACTTTGCTATCAAAATAAATTAGATGATCATATTTGTCTAGGAGTAACAAATTAGTAATAAATTTTAAAATAGTTAATTTTTTTATAGCTCAAAAGAATTTCGCTAACATTTTTGTACATCAAAATTTGAACAATTTTAAAAGCTGTAAAAGCTAAATAAGAAGTCTTTAGCTGTCACAGCGGACTCTGCAGTTTTAAGTTTAGGTACGGGAGATTCTACTATATTTTGCTACCGAAATAAATTAGATGGTTATTTTTCTACGAGTAACAAATTAGCAATAAATTTTAAAATGGTTAATTTTTTTATTGCTCACAAGAATGTTGCTAACATTTTTGTACATCAAAATTTAAAAACAATTTTAAAGCTGTTAAAGCTAAATAAGTCTTTAGCTATCACATCGGACTCTGCAGTTCTAAGTTTAGGTACGGGAGATTCTACTATATTTTGCTACCAAAATAAATTAGATGATCATATTTTTCTACGAGTAACAAATTAGCAATAAATTCTCAAATGGTTAATTTTTTTATCGCTCAAAACAATTTTGCTAAGATTTTTATACATCAAAATTTGAACAATATTAAAGCTGTAAAAGCTAAGTAAAAAGTCTTTAGCTATCACAGCAGTACCCTGCAGTTCTAAGTTTAGGTACGGGAGATTCTACTATATTTTGCTATCAAAATTTTAAAGCTGTAAAAGCTAAATAAAAAGTCTTTAGCTATCACAACGGACTTTGCAGTTCTAAGTTTAAGTACGAGAGATTCTACTATATTTTGCTACCAAAATAAATTAGATGATCATATTTGTCTACGAGTACCAAATTAGCAAAAAAATCCCCTATGGTTCATTTTTTGAACACTTTTAAAACTGTAAAAAGTATTTATATATTTGTTAATTCTATCATTCACACATTGCTTTGTTTTTTTTCAAGACGTTTATGCAGAACTGTTTAAAGTGCATAAAGTTTTGCAGCGACATCAAGTTTCTTTCCTCCATAGCACCATGTATTTTTGCATGGAGTATTTCTCTCTCTGTTGTGTGTCTTCTGCATTCTTTCAGAACGTGCTCTGCAGATTCTGTTTCACCGCATTGGCAATTTACTGTTTCTTTTAGGGTGAAGCTGTGTAGTTTAGCATTGAAATCTCCGTGTCCAGTCAGGAATTGCGTACAATAATGATCCGGCTGGACCCAGTACGCAGCAAGTCTTTCCCGGATATCAGGGAAATATCTTTCAGTTACTCGACCTTTAGATGACATGGTCCATCTATCTTGCCACTCGTCCAAGATTTCCTCCTGGACAAGTTTCCATTTTTCGTGCTTTTCTTCGTTGCCGTCGTAATTTACATTACCTGACTGGAACGGGATTTCTTTGCGTAGATAGTATGCAAAACGTCTTCTTTTAGCTTCCAAATCTAGGGGTAATACCCCTGCTATAATAGGCATGGCATCCCTGGAAACGGTTGAGTATGCTTTTGTTACAGAGATCAGTGCTAGTCTTTGTGCGCTGCTTAGTCTTAACCTGCTTTCTTTTGAAATTCTATCTTCCCACGTGGCTGCAGCGTAGGTGACAATGGCTACGAACAGACCTTTATATATGTCTTTCATGGCTTTAAACTTAAGCCCCCAGTCTCTCCTGGCCACACATTTTAATTTGCTGTAGATTGTTACTGCTCTAGTACATATTTTCTTGATATGATGGTTAAAGTTCATGTTCTGCCCAATGTGTATACCTAGGTATTTAAACGTGTTTACCATAGCAATTCTTTTGTTGTTTACAAACACTTGAGGCGGAACTCGAGCATGCAATCTTCCTTTCAGGAGCATCATAACGGTCTTTGTTTCTGAAAGCTCCATTTTTTGCTGTGTGCACCAGGTATTGACCATATTAATTGCGTCATTACCAATTCTTTGTAGCTCACGTCTAGAATTTCCTTTAATGACTATTGCTTGGTCATCGGCATAAGCGATACTTTCTATGCCTCCTTGTTCAAGTAGTTTCAGGTTCGCATCAAAGATTAAGTTCCATAAAACAGGACCTAGCACTGATCCTTGCGGACAGCCCTTAGTAACTAGTTTCTTCACAATCGTGTGATTTAGCTGTATTATTACTTCTCTATTCATAAAGTAGCTGTAGAGAAGTTTATATATGTTACTTGGGCATTTTCTCTCTCTGAGTTCTGCAAATACTGCTGGCCACCAGACATTGTCAAAAGCTCCTTTGATATCTATAAATATTCCCAGAACATACTTTTCTTGCGCTTCCTTCACTGTGTTTCTGAGTCTTAAAATAGCGTCTTCGGTACTCCTTCCCTGCTTAAAACCATATTGCATGGTAGACGATCTTTCGTGATGTATTATATGCTTCATTTTGTATAGGATAAGCCTTTCCAGGATTTTCCCCAGGATCGGGAGTAAACATATCGGCCTGTACGACTTTGGACTAGTAGGATCTTTGTCAAGGTCTTTCAGGATTGTAACAATTTTGCCCTGTTTCCACCTTCGAGGAAATACACCCATTTCCAGGCATCCATTGAACAGCCATTCTAGTTCTTGATGGATCACACCATATGCATGCTTGACAATTTCCGCACTGATGTTATCCAGGCCGGGGGCCTTTCCACTTTTGCATTTATCTAGTGCTTTAATTATTTCAGAAAGCGAAAATGGTTCTGCATTTGGCGTATCAGGTGTTTCGAGCATCTTTTGCCTTAAGGCAGACTGTTCCTCAGTGTCTACTTCTGATTTGTCGTCATTTATTAGGCCGTTCAGTAATGCTTTAGCACTATCTTTTATGTTTACTGTATGTACACCATCTTGTTTTATTGCATTCAATGCTTGGCTGATCCTATACTTCTCACATCTTATTTTATATATATTTCCCCAACAATTTCTGTTTCTCTCCTCATTGACGTAGTTCTCCCATTTGGTTATCCTGATCACATGAATTTCTTTCCTATAGCTGTTTTTAAGTTCGTGATATCTCTCTCGAATTTCGGCTTTCTTTTCAGGGTCTTTTTCTCTTTGATACTTTCTGCGCTGTCTATAGACTTTAAGTTTTTTCTCATTTAGGTCTGTATTCCACCATGGGTGTTTGGCGGTTTTTTGTATGCGTCTAGGCATTGCAACTTGACAGGCCTTTATAATAAGTTTTTCAACTTTTAGTGCCATTTCATTGACCTCTTGTTTGTTATCAGGTTTCTCAAAAGGTGCTTTTGCTAATTCAAGAGATAGAGTATTTGAGAATTTAACCCAGTCTGCTTTTTTGGTGTTAAACCCTCCAATTTTCTTTTTCATGCGTCTAGGATTTTGTCTATTCAAGATAATCTCAATTGCATTGCGATCACTAGTTGACCACTCTGCTAGTACTTTCCAACTTTCTACGTCGCCGAGGAGGTTCCCAGTGACAATTGTTAAGTCAATATTTGATCGTCCCAAGCTTGAGGAGTACGTTGTATGTTCTTGGGGAACATTCAAGACATAGAGCTCATTTTCCATCAGAAAGTGTTCTACCTCTTCACCTCTTTTGTCTGTTCTAGGGTTGTACCAAGTCTCAGATTTTGCAATTACATCCATGCAGATTATGACCTTCTTGTCCTTCAGATCGTGCAAGATTTGTCGCAGCCAGTTCAGATGAATATGTATGGGCATTGCATATTGGCAGTAAACGTTGATCAAGTAAATATCAGTATTTTCGTACCTTATTTGGGTACATATGCAATGTGGGTTGCAGTGTTGATTTAACTTCATTACATCAACATTTCGATTCGGAATAATAGTAGCAGTCCAAATCAGCTGATCTTCTGCATTTCTTTCTGTAATGATTTGATTCCTATTTCCAAATCCTTTGACATAACCCATTGCATTATATGGTTCTTGTACTGCCAAAATGTCTATATGTTCTTCAGAAATTTTATTCCTTATTTCATCTGTAACCGTCTTTGACCTTCTCGCATTGATCTGAATGATCCTGAAAGTGTCATTTCGTCTATGGTCCATAGTCTATTTTAGCCATGGCCATATTAAGTGCATATCTATATGCTGGGCAACTTTTGTCTGTTATTTCATGATTGTGGTCTTTCTTAGCCCGCTTGCATAAGATGCACACTGCACGTTTATCTTTGCTTGAACAATCTGAGAGCTTGTGGCCATCAGTACCGCAGTGTCCGCAGGTGTTCTTTGTCTCTTTGCAGAACTTGGATATATGCCCGTAACTTTGGCAGTTATAGCATCTACTCAACCCCACGAAATCTTGTACTCTGCAGGAAGCCAGCCTAGGTAAATTCTGCCGACAGTTCTCATGCGGTTTCGCAAATTGTTGCTGGTCTCAATAACCCAATTTTCGGTATCCTGTGATTTTTTGCCTATTTTAAATACAAATTTCAGATGTTCGTCTAGGTCCTGGAGAGATATACCTTCCACTAGTTCATCGTTTTGCTGATAGAACATTTCTTTAATTTGCTGTTCAGATTTTTGTGCTGGCACGTCATATATCAGTAGCCTGGGTCGCTTTTTACCAGGTTTTCTCGTTGTGAACCCTTGAGCAGCCAAGTCCTTATTATTTATAATTTTATCTAAGTCTTGCTCATTACGAGTCTCAATGACAATTGAGTTGTCCCTAGCCCGCCAGATATTTCTGACTTGAATGTTTTCTTTTATAGGATCAACAATCTGCATGACTTGTTTTTTAGTTTCGTCGCTGCTCTTACCATTGGAAGATGGTTGCACAACCACGACAGGCTGTCGCTTTTTCGCTGGCTGTTTGGTGCCGCTTATTTTCGGAACTGTAACTACTGGTTCTGCTTTGTTCTTTTTGACAATGGAGGCGAAAGTTTCAACAGTCTTTCTTTGTTCCTTCGTCTCCTTTTTCATTTCTTTAATGCGGCCTTTCAGTTCCGCATTAATTTCTGCGAGCTGCGTAGCTGCAAGCAACACATCATCCATTTTGCTCATTATAAGCTTAGAGCACTCTTTGTTTATACTATTTTCTGGTTTACTGACGCATGACAAGATTGCTGAGTATGCATTTACTATCAGTATATTTGGGCTATTTTCGTGTTCTATCTGAACGTTGGCTGCTTCAAGTTCTGCTGGTTCAAGCTCTGGTTCTGGCGTTTTTGCTTTTCTTGCTTTTTTTGCTGCTTTTCTGACCCTTTTGGCTTGTACAGTCCATTCGGTTGCTGTATCTTTGTCGCCATGGTCGCTTCCATCAACTTTGCGTTTGCTTGAAGTAGCCTGCTCTACTTCCATTTCATTGTCTGAGGTATCAGTGCTCTGGTGGACACTAGACTCATCTAAATTTGCTGAACTTTCTCCCCCCGCTTTCCCCTGTTTTTTGTTTTTATTTTGAGACATCTGGATTGTTATTCCCACGAGTACCACTGTCGAGCAGATTCACCTGGGCAGAGCAGTGATTGCCCAGGGCTTGCCTATTTACTGCAAGGTTGCGGCCGGTTCCTTGAAGTACCGTTTGCGACACAAATTACCCATGTGCCATTCATCCATAGGCACGGTTCACATGACACCGTAGATTGGGCGTCCAATATGCCTGGTGTAATGGCATTATCATATAGAGGAATGATGCACACATACATTTGTGGTAGGGCAAGCTTTTGCTTTACAGTCATTTGGTAGCTATTGTTGTTGCTTGGTTTAGCTCAGAACATGTGGTACGCCCACCGGTACAATATGAGTGCTTTTCCTCTATTTAGCCCTGCACGGTACTTGGCCGCCCTAAAAGGACGTTGCCCGGCCCCCACGACTAGGACGTGACCGTTCGGCTCTTGGGGAAGGGTGGACGACTTCCTTCCCCTTTGGGGGCCTGTAGATGTAGACAAGACAAGTTGTCCCTACCTACTGGCGGGAGTAACTATGACTCTCTTAAGGTAGCCAAATAAGCGCAGTGACGGTTTGCTCAGATAACCGAGTTGAAAGTCTTTGTATTCTGTTCTAGTGTTCAAAGTTAAACAAAGTTACATTGTGCAAAATGGTCATGGCGGTTATAGGTTTTTAACCTTCTAAGACGCCACG
>JABFPO010000088.1:0-12073 GCA_022817385.1 Macroteleia sp. ZL-2020
AAATGCTCACGAAATTGGGACATTTCAGACTTTTTCGGCTGAAATTATGCTGAAATTTTACTGAAATAATTGAAGAAGTCTGAAATTACGTTGAATCCCCTCCATTCTCCAATGCCCCCTCTCCAAGTCGGTTCCGCGCTTTGCTCGCTGGGTTCGCGAGCTACGTTCACCCGTTGGCGGAGGGGAACGGTGCCGCTACAGAACCCCTAGTCCGAGCGGTATCTCGAGAACCCGTGCTCCCTCGGCCTTGAAATTGAAATCCGGGTATAACTGCTGCTCAATAAACGCCGATGGGGAAGGGTATTTTCCGTCGAGGAGGTACATTATATATTTTGGTATACATTTTATTGGCACAGTGACATTAACCCGCGTTACCAAATACCCGCGTTGCGTATATACCCGCGAAACAAATGCAACACAGCGCGCCTAACTTCATATTATCTTTTGACAGTTTGACATTTTTGTACAAAAAGTAAACACTTATATGTAACCTTAATAATCGCGCGTGACGATGAAATGTAAACATCAAGAAATTGTGATTTTTATAAAAGAAGAAGAGAACAACAACCTTCGAGAGGAATATTAGTGAAATCAGATAAGTTGTCATTATCATTTATTAACTTTAAAATTTAAATTTAACTTTTAAATTAATATTAAAATTAAATAAATAAAGTTTTTTTCTGTTTCACGTAATATTAATTAAATTTAATTTAAATTAAAAAGTTATTAAAAAAGAATTTGAAATAGAAGATTTCAGTAACGTGTTTAGTTATTTAATCATAAAAATATTTTACACGATTCGGTAAATTGAACAAATCTTTTATAAGTGAAATTTACTTTGTGGTTTTTTCTTTTCTTTCAGGATATAATAATTATATGGAATAATTAATATGGAATAAATTATTTTCTGGAAGCATACGTCACTTAATCATGGAAGTGTATGAAATGCAATGCGAAGAAACTTTTATGTTACAAAACTTCTGTTTATAAGAAGAATAAGAAGAATTTTGTAAGAAGAATTTTATCTGATTTCACTAATAAAATAAAAACGTACAAAATTGCAGGCAAATAACAGGTATTAAATTACTATTAAATAATTTAAACTATTATTAAATAGTATTATTTAAAAATATTTAGAAAATTTATAAAAAATAAATGTTAAGAATGATTTAATTAATTATATTTATTTGTTTTAATGTTTAAAATTTATTAGAATTTTCAAATTGAACCCTCATTATACAAAACTACTCAGACAATTATAAAATGGCACGAGAATATATATTTAATTCTCTTCATAATATTTTAAAACGTCTAAAGAATGTTTTGTGTTATTAGGGAATGTTTAAAATTCAATGTTTTTAGTGTCGATTTTTTGGAAAATCATCTTGTATTTTACAGATGTTTTTAGATAATAATTTAGATAATTTTGGACAATAAATGATGTACTGATAATTTATATTCAATAAAGTATATTTCAGAGATACGTATTTTGCAGGTACAAATTGATGATTTATTGTTACATGGAGCTGATTATAAATTTCTAATAATGGTGAGACATTTTTACATACAAAAATATTATCTATAAATTTATACTCATCTCTATGTAATATTATTAATTGATTTGACCAAACGACATAATTAATAAATGTACATAATAGTTTTTAAAACAATTATCATATTTATATAATTAAAAGATTATAATTAAAGTTTATAATTAATTACGAGATTATAATAGATTATAATTAATTCTTCATAATACTTTTATTTTATACAAATTCTAAATTAATTTTTATTATAATTTTTATATATTAATTTATAAATTATTGTCCGTTTAAATTTATAGATATGCCTCTGTATTATTTAACTTACATTCTTCTATAACTATAAATGAAAGGTACAACTTGTAACCTTATCTAAATTGTTTTCTTGGAGAAAATGTAATTGTAAAATTTATGATATGTTTCCAAAGAATTTACAATAAAAACTTGTAAATTTTAAGATTGAATATATACAAATTTACTTGGAATACATTGAATTTTATACAAAATTTTATTTAAATAAATTAAAGTAATTTAAAATAATTTTCCGTGATTTTCACGTATTTTGTACATAATTGTTAAAGAACACTGAAAAAAATTGATTGCCTTCAACAGATAAACTGGTATTTTTAAAAAAGTATCAATCTCTCAGGTAAATGTATGGCAGTAGTAGGCAAAACAAAATTATATTTTCAACTATTCTTTATTATCCACTTATATTACTTGAATATTACATAATATTTACGCTTATAGGGATGCTTTTTTTTTTATTTTATCTTCTCCAATTGTTTCAAAATACAGTTATGTATTATTTATGCAGCATTTTTTATATTAAAAAAAAAAAGAAAAAAGAAATACGGTAAAGAGCTCAGTTATTATTTAAGTCCCAATCACTACTAAATAATAAATAATTTTAAGAATCTCATTAAACCAAAAAAATTTTTGAAACGCGTTTTTATCATGTCTATGAAATGCGGCGAGCAATTGCGCCTACAATTTACTATCAAATTTATATTTTTTAAACAAGTAAGATTCTCCCAGTTACAGAGAATCGGCCGATCTCATTGCAGCAATAGATTCATCATGTGAAAATCATTACTTAAAAAGACACTAAAGCCGGTAAGTAAATATCTACAAAAGTATCGACGGGAATCTACCTTATGATTTTTAGTGTTTTATTAATTAATAACAATATTATACATTATCTTTCGATTTCCTGATATGAGCGTTCTGCGAAATCAATGGGAGTTTCTGAAGATGTATAAAAATCCAAACTGAAGTGTAAAATAAAGAAGAAAGTCTGGAAAAACAATAATGAATAAAATTTTGTTGGTATTTCCAAACTTTCTTCTTTCTTTTACACTTCAATTTCGATTTGTATACATCTTGTGAAACTCCCATTGATTTCACCGAACGCTCAGGCCAGGAAATCAAAAGGTAATGTATAGTATTGTCAATAATCAAAAAAACACTAAAAATGATAAGGTAGATTCCCGTCGATACTTTTCCTCCTCTTAATAGAAAAACTATTCTTTGATCCGGAAATAATATGATAATAGAAAAAAAAGGAAGAAAGAAAAACACGAAAAAAACAATATTTGTAATAAATTTATTAACAAATCATGATTTGGTCATTATTAAGATATAAATTATGACATATTATTATTGAAACGTTTAATTAGATATTGCAATATTTTTCATATAATTAGAGTTAATCGACATAAATGATTATAGTTTTACATAAATTTCTGTTGAATTCCAACTTATTTAATATGTTATAAAACAAAAAAGTTGAAACTTTTATTTGTATTTAAAATTAAACTGAATGTATATTTATTTAAATAGGTGTTTTAGAAGTGCTGTGTACAAGAACAATATATTATCTACAATAGTAGGATTTATTTGAACTATTCGAGGTCAGCTCAGCTTAACTCATATATACTAAAGATTGACTTTTAAATGAAATTTGTAAAAGTAAATGTGTCGTTTCAAATGCAGATAATTTTTAGGAAAGCGAATGTAACCTCAAAAATGAAGAAAAAAAGAATTTTTCTAGACAATTTTACCTCCTGTCTATTTATAAAGTGAAAAATTAGGACGCTCGTTGCAAACTTCCTGGCGGAAAAAATAACTCTGCAAATGTCTACAAATCTCTGCAGAACTCTGCAAATCTCTACAAATTTCTACGAAAGTCTGCAAAAAACTCTATCGGTGAGACTACTTTTGCAGACTTTTTGCAGACTTTTGGTAGAGAAAATAGTCTCACTGGTAAAGTTTTAAGCAGAATTTTTGCAGAGATTTGTAGAGTTTTGTAGACATTTGCAGAGAATTGCAGAGTTTTCTAGACTTTTGCAGACATTTGTAGAGTTTTGCAGAGTTTCGCAGAATTTTGCAGAACTTTGTAGAGTTTTGCAGAGATATTTTTTCCACCAGGGCTGTCACACATTTTTATTCACTTTTTTTCAGAAAACATGTTTCATTGATTCAGAAAAAAATTTATAAAATTTTTATGTAAATTTTATGTAAACCATTTACCTAAATGATTTGCATAAATTATGCAGAACAGTATTGAAATACAGTAATGTAAATTTTATGTAAATCGTATACATAAACGCTGGCTGTCAGAGTAAGATATAAAAATGTGTTTTTTAGAACTCTATTAAATGACAATAAATTTATATCTCTGAACCCCGTGGGGCTGGAAGTGTGGGGGAGGGGAGGTCACTTTGAAATCTTAAATGGGAAACATTCATTTTTCATTGCATTCGGATTTTAAGTCATTAATTATACAGGTTTTACTTGAAATATATTTTTGGATTTTTCATAGATAGCGCTATAATTGAAAAAATCGGATATTAAATTTACTTTTACATTTTGTGAAATATTTTTTGGATAAATCAACTAAAGAGAAATAATTTTCAACAAGCCACTTAATAATATTAAATTCCGAGGCGTTACTCAATCCTGTGGAATGAAACGAGGGGCAACTTTGAAACTTTGAATAGTGACTCCTATTTGGAGTGTTACCTTCAAATTATTTACGCTTTGTATTTGAGGTTTCAGAGGCACTCTTCTTTTTATCTCTTTCGATTGGAATAAGCCCATAAAGAACAGCTAATGTTTAGAATTATTGTACATATTTTTGTTATTAACACTCGTCGAAGTGTAGAAGATGTTTCTAATAACGTAATGAATGATTAGAAAAACTCTTCTGTCATATAATTTTGCGTACAGAAGGCTAAATTGCACTCTAATATATATTAACATGTAAAATTACCAAGAGGATTAGACAATTTTTACTATATATTACTCAGAACTGAGCTAACTAATTTTCTAATCCTCTTGATAATATTACGTAGTAATGTTTACTAAATAGTATATTACTGCCGAGGGCGCCACTGGCGCCTGAGGCTTGTATGCTATTTTTCGAGCCGCGGGAAAGGGTCGAAAGTGGAAATTTCGGATTAGAGCGTGAAATAGTATATTACGTAACTAGTGCTCAAAAATATTGAAAACGTGTGTGAGGTTGACAGGACGAGCCGAAGGCGAGTGATTGTCATCACACGAGTTGGCAATATTTTTCTGCACATGTTACGTACAATATTTTTCACGACGAGTGCATGTGAAGTAATACATTACGCATTTGCTATATTGCAGTCATTGCGTAATGTAGGACATTACGTGGACGTGTTGTGAAAATGCAATTTAACTTGCAGTAGCCGACATTATTGGGTTTACAAGAATACTTTGAAGCATTATTTATGTTATAGGTAACATGTACTACAGTATAACGAGTATTTATGTTAAAACTCTGTAGAAGAATTCTATATGTCTCATGTCTTTATAGGAGATGGCCAAATTCAGTATCATTTGACAGTTATTTAAAAAAAAAATGGGCACGCATTTTTGAGTTTCTTTATACGAAGAGTGTTTTGAAAAATATTTAAGTAAATTTATGATCAGATTTTTGCGTCTACAGCGCTATATACGAAGAAACAAAAAATATTTCGAACAAAATCCGTATAATAAAGTGTAATAGCATTTCGATCTGGAATAAAAATGTCCATTTGAGGTTTCAAAATCACCCCCCCCCTCCTACCCGCGGGAGTTATAAGCCATTTAAATTTAATGTCATTTAATAGAGTTCTTAAATAGTCTATTACATACCAAGGGATGGACATTCCTACCGAGGTGCGTACAATGCTTTTTGTCATAAGTTCACGTATATATACGAGCCTATTGTTGGCCAGAACTTTTCCGTTTTATTTACAAGGCGACAACATTGTTGTCGCCTCTCTGCCGGCTCGTAATATTGCGGGCCTGTAGGGAGGGTGGTAATAATGTTGCCACCCTGTAAATGAAATGTAAAAGTACAGGTCAGCAATAGGCTACGCTGTGCCCTCCGAACACGTCATAAATAGCTATGTTTCCGTGTGTTTTTTTTTAATAAAACACACGTAAAATTTTTTAACGTATATTTTTATATCTTAATTCGATTTGTGCTTCGTAAGACATTTGAGCGGTGCGGGTAGTCTGACACACTCTGTATATATGTTTGATTATTTTTACACAGGTTTGATTATTTTATTTTTGGTTTACACATACTTAATTATCTTTACACATGTTTAATTATTTGTACACAAGTTTTATTACTTTTAAACTTCTTTGTTACTTTTAATAAAGTTATATACCCTTTTGGTAACAACGAACATGTATTTAGTTTTGAAAGAAAAGCATCTTATAAAGCGAAATGTCTCGCATAGTCAAATAAACAATTATATTTCTATGCAGAAGTTGTATACTTCCATCCATCGTCTGGATAACATGACAATTAGAACGACGTCGTTTCGACGTTGGTAAACTATATAAGATGATTATATCAAAGCAACATCAAAATTGCTGTTTCAACTATGAAGAACAGGCGTTAGTTCTTTTAAATTTTTAGCCCACGTAAAATCGACTTTGAACAACATTGGTAGGTGTAAATTTCTGCCTGGGTAATCTCGTATTTTGAACATTTTTCGTAAAATTAAAGTGTTTAATATAATGTATTTATCTGGTAGTCAGTAATTATATAAATGATAAACATAAAATTGACAAAAAACTATTTATATAAATGATTTTTGTTAATGAAGTGGAACAATGAGAATTAATCTTTATATAAACTTTATGTAAATTGTTTATCGAAATAATACCGAAATTAAATTGCCGATAATTACATCAAAATATCAACATAATATACGCCAAATTTACATAACAATTATATAAGCCGCGCTATTAAGGTAATCTCGCTTGTATTATTACATATATTAATTTCCTCCATGATTTATCCAATATCTTCAAAATTTTATGATCAAACAGTCATTGAAGGAATGATTGAAAAATGTGTTATGGTAAGTTCTCAAAATATATCACAGTATTCTGTTTATTGATTGCTTAATAATTAACTTATAAATTAATGAATAAATTACTTGAGATAAAAATGACACTAAAAGTATTGTGTATAAATATAACATGGGCAGATGTGGATGATACGTGACTTACCTTTAAGTTTACCGTGTATGCGTTCAAAATGAGCAACATACGGATGTCTGATTAAGTGGCATATCATTTATATATGGACGATTTAGTGTGGAAAAAAATTATAT
This sequence comes from Macroteleia sp. ZL-2020, assembly GCA_022817385.1. Lineage (NCBI taxonomy): Eukaryota > Metazoa > Arthropoda > Insecta > Hymenoptera > Scelionidae > Macroteleia > Macroteleia sp. ZL-2020. The sequence continues at coordinate 7,187 of JABFPO010000088.1, forward strand.
GCGTGGCTTCAATATGGTCTACATAAGACATCATTTAAATGAAATGCCAGAGATCGAAATGATGGGATTAACGTTAGATCACCATTTTACAAACAAAACTATATAGTTATAGCTTTAGTGTAACTAGAATCGTGCATACTTTTAAGAAATTTATAACGTTAGGATTAACAATAATATCCAATCTACAAAATTATACATTGTTATTCGTTAAACACGTGTACTGCGATTGTCAAATAACAATTACCTGTAGTTGCTAAATAAAGGTACATATTCTAAAGGGTGTCTGTCAAATATTGACCATATTTCCGCCATATTAATACATTTTATGCTTGGGTAATTTTTACTTAAATATAACTCTTCAATAGGCTAAATAGTTCATGAATCGTATATAAATTAGAAGTAATCTAAGTATACTCTAAAGAAAAATATTTAATTACATTTTTTCATGTTAATTGATGTTTATTGCTTGATTTTTTGGTTTTTGGTTACTATAGTTCAGTCAGTTTTTGGTTAAAAATGTTCTCACAATTTTTCTCGGTGCAATTCATATGCATTTTGTCCAGGGAAGTTATTTGACTGTATTCTGCAAATTTGGTTGTATACTTTGAATTGGGTTGAGTTTTATACACGTAGAAAAAAGTTTGTATTAAAATTATTATACTTTACGGTAACTTATGGATAATGAACTGGTGTGAATGAATTCTGTTATGAAATGTATAAAGAATGACATAATTTTATCATAGAGTATAGTAAAAACTAATGTATTTACTATAATTTTTTGCACATTTTATTTAAAAGTTCATACACACGAATTTTTTTGTCTCTACATTACTATAAAGTACAATAATTTTTATACAAAAATTTTTCTACATTTATCATTGGATGGCCCCCGTCGATAAAAACAGCTGTCATTACCCAATTTTCTTGATCCGATGCGAACTTTTAGGGATATTCCCAAAACTAATTTTAAGGGGAACACCCTATATATTCTCCACTTGCTTGAAGGATCAACTCCAATCTTGCTCTGAAGCGATTGCAGACGTCACGGTCCATCTCGGTGAATACTGCTTCAATAGCGGCTCGGAAATCCATAGTATATGATTTTTTGGTAAAATGCAAGGAATCGGAGAAGTTGAAGGAAGATTTCGCAACACCCTTCGGAAATATTGAACAATAAGAAGCTACACAGATTTTGCTCAAAACACTGCACAGAGACCTGTCGTAAGCACCCTTAGTAGTCCATTGGATTTAAATCTGGGCTGTTGTTCAACTCTCTTCATCCTGGTGACTTCAGAAAGCATCTGTCTAACTTTTATGTTTTAGTTGATCCTGCAAAAACAGTTCTTGAACGCGGTCAATGACCTCTGGCATCCTGACAACACGCTCCTTCGAGAGAACATTCCTCGCGAAATCTTCCTCCGACTTCTCCGACTCCTTGCATTTTGCCACGAAATCATAAACTGTGGATCTCGGGTATCCAAAGAACTGGATAATCATTGAAATCGATTCTTCGTTTTGTCTCAACATTGGGACTGTTTTGAGGTTATGCCTGTTTAGCAGATGCGTACATGGTATTTAAGAGCCAATCGCAACATCTGTAATGCTTGGAACACAATAAGAGGAATAAGGGAATAAGCAAGGTATAAAAATCATGCCATCCTTTTCTAACATTTGTAAAATTGAATAATATCATTTAAGTTATTTCTTGCTTATTCCCTTATTTCTTTTATTGTGTTCAGGGCATAATTGGTATCCCAGGAAACGATAAATTATAGAAACTTTTTGAATCAATGCACAAATCCGTATTGAAGTGAAAGCTGAGTTAAAGCTTTTACAAATAATTTTTAATTCAATAAGTTATAACAATACATTTTAATGGTATAAATTAAATTGTGTAAAATTTCTATCACTAATTTTATATACATTCAATAATAAGTTATACCATTTTTTATTAAATTGAAGATATTACATGATTTTTTGTTTGTGAGGTGATAATAAACGAAAAATCATCATGTTTAAAACGTATGCTTTAAAATACTTGTTTCTTTAATTACCCTGTTGAACAATACTATTAGAAACCAATAAGAGTACTAAATCACTGCTTGAAGATAAAATACTATTACATACCATTAGATGTAAATAGAACAGTTTATAAAAACTGCTAGAAACTAATAAAAACTATTAGGACAATCTGTTAGAAACCATTAGATACTATTAAGAGTATAGCTGTTAGAAACTAATAGATACTGTTAGGACTAACTGTTAGAAGCTAGTAGATATTATTAGGAATAACTGTTAGTTTACAGTGCAATTATCATACAAACAAAAGGTACTTTAATTTAGGTGCATAACATGCCTCTACAATTGCGTTATTTTGGTTAATATGAAAGGTGCTATTAATAACACGACAATGCTAATTTTATTTCAAATATTGTTGGAGCCTAAGTTTGAAGCAAAAATGTGTTATGTACGTTCACATTAAGCTATGTTTATTTTGTAATTCTTTGTTGCTTATAATTTTGCATTTAAAATAAAAACATTGGAAAAATAATATGTGATAAAGTAATGCACGCCCTAACATGATTTAATGATAACGAAATTGTAAGAAAATTGTATTTATGTGCATTGAATTGCGTATAAAAACACCTTAAATTTTCTACATGATTTTTTATCTGGGCATACAAATACAGTTACATAAATATACCACTGTCTAATGGTCATTATGAACCTTAACTGGAAATACAAACATTTCTATATGGATCTAACTGGTTTCTAATAGTATTTCTCAACAGGGTATTCATAATCTCTCAAAACTCCAGAATTTCGCTAAGGTCATTATGTAAAAAAATAAAAAATTATTAAATGATTTATATAAATTCACCATATTTACCAATAACAATACTCAATAATGTAATTTTTAATTTTTATTATAATTTAACAGAAAAATGTAAAACACAGACATTTAACAAAACACAAACAACTAATAAAGAACAAACATGAATAAAATTTGAACAGTGAAAAAACAAACAATTAATAAACATTCATTTCTTCATGCGATGTTGCAGCCAAGAAATAACCTGCGGTACGGTCCTATTCTTTAGAACGTCGCATTTTTTAATTAAATTTTTGACTTCACTTCTTCTAGGGAAGCTGTTGTTCTTCAAGTGAGAACCAAAATGTTTGGCGATCATTTTAATTTCCTCGTCGCTCCACCTTTTCCTGATTGTCTTCGCTTTCTCTAATTTATTCAATACAGTATTATTTATTCAGTACAATATTACCATATATATTTTGATATATTAACCCTAAAATGCACAGCTGGTATTTGTTTACAGTAGAGAAAATACGTCTTGTATTCAGAGGTTAATATATTAATTAAAATAAATATTTTAATAGATATTGTATTTTTATGTTTACATAAAACGCATGCAAAATTTATATACACTTTTAAAATGATCGTTTTAAATTGAGACGAGTATTTTAAGTTTAACCGATTTTCTGCTTAACGTAACGACAAAAGGAATTCTTTTAAACATTAAACAAAAATTTATTTTAAGATAAGAATGTATATTTTATCTATTTTTTAAATAATCATCGATTAAAATATTTAAAAAATAGATAATTAAGAAAAAAGACCAACGCAGATCAAAATAAACTGTGGCTTATACCGCTTAGGTTATCTGTAACCCAATATTACTTGGGTTATCTATGTCCCTCGTAATATCTGTTGTATTTTAACATCTACTTATACCATTAATTCGTAGTGTAATTTGATGTTTCACATCTTTTAAAACTATGGCACACGTTTAAGAAAAAAACGCATTCTAATCATCGTATTTCTTATCAAGCTCATTATTTAATATGTATCCATGTAGAAAAACATGTGTCCGCAAATTTTTGTGTCATAATGCTGCATTATTTGCAAAATCGCCCATAAGCTTTGTATTGAGAACCATGCAGTAAAATAAAATGCTGCGATTATTGAGTAAATACTACAAAATTTTTCTACATGGGTAACTAGTTCATAGAAATAAACGATGGTATATACTTATCCTATTATTTGTTGACACTCATCGTACATTTCGTTTAAACCCATCGTTTTTTCCGATGGGTTACATAGAAACGGTTTATAAAACTGGAAGCAGCTGAACGAACTCATTCCAAATAACTCATCGGAAAAAACGATGGGTGTCATAGCATCATAATATCTACCTATGCCATCGTTTATTTCTGTCCCAGCATACGAATATCAATAGAATCCAATAGATTAAAAAGTTTATTGGATTTTGTTGTGTATATGTCCCCAATCTATTGTAACTTTCCAATAAATTCCCGCAGTAGTGTTTTAATATTTATTGGGAAATCCCAATAAAATCTCCTGCGTTACAGAACCTTCTGGAATTCATTTTAAAGAAAAATAAGTAGATTAAAGTGAATAGATTTTTATTTTTAAATTCACAAAATACAATTGCTAATTCATAAACATTTTATTTATTCCTCAAGAACATGAATTAATACAGAAATTTGTTGCCTCTTACAAAAATCTAAAAAGGCTAACCTAAACAAACGAGAGTCGAATAACATATGAACTTGGGTGCAGCGATCAGTGAATGCATTTGGAATTGTTTGTACTGACTCTTACATGAATTTTTTGTATGCTGTATTTTAATGTAGTTCCGCACAGGATATAACGATAAATGATTATAAACTTAAACTTTAGTAAACACTACACCGAATGCGTCAAATGACTTTTGTTTTATAACTGCTGTACTTTAAAATAGCTACTATAAAACTCCATAACATTTTCATACACGTTATTGGAAATACACTATAAGATACTATACAAATTCAAAGATCTGGGCTATTGTAATATCCCAATAAAAATAT